>VYZQ01018523.1:77613-109011 GCA_013400655.1 Mystacornis crossleyi
TTTTACAGATGTAGTACTGTCAGCTGAACTTTCCTATGCTCCGTCTGAAACAGTGAGAGTTGAAGGTTTCTGAAAAGCTAAACATCCAAGGCAAAATAAACAGTAGGAAAACTGCACACTGAGTCAGGCTTTAACTGCTTACCCTGGAACAAAGCTCATGCCGTAAAGCCTGGCAAGGAAATCAAACACACTGGAGCAATGAAACACAGAAATGGTCTAGATCAAATTTTTCTATATTACTGTCAATAACATGATTTTTTTGTTAACATATCTAGTGAAAGATTGCCTGTTCTGTCTTCTGCTGTATTTGGTACCCTGGTCTCTGTGTCTTTTTGGTTAGACTGCTAAGGAGTGCAGAGCTGACTGCAGCCACGCACATCCCACTGCAGTCACATATCCACTAATTGTCGGCTCAGCGGTTCGCAAAGACAGGTCTCTCCATTATAAACATGACACTGCGATACAAATATTACTGGCTGCCATCATTAAGAATTTCATTATACTAGAATGTTAACAGTATTTTTATTTATTAATCTATGCTTTACCCTGTCAGTGTTTTGTGTCTAGGAGTTTCTAACTGTGAGACAGTTTAGACGTTCCCTGGCTACGTTTGTCTGTAATCGTACTGTGGTCTCCAGGCAAGCTCTTGCCCTACTATATGTAACATCACCTAAGATCACATATGTGTGCTCCTTAATAATGGGAAGCAAAGCACTATTAGAGTTTCTCATTATGCAGTATTTGAGAACTAGGGCCTAGAAGTGAATAAAACACAGAAAAAAACCCACCTGAATTTTAAAAGCAGTATGACTAAAGCATGACAGTTAGTGCCTGAGAGTTTATTACAGTTGCAGAAACTGATTTGATCTGCATTGTACTTTAACAGTAAAGGTAGAATTGCTACGATTAATCTTCAGTTTGGGGGTGTGATTACAAAGGAAGAAGCTGAATCACTCCTTCAAGATCCATCGAACTAGGAGAAAAGCTGACACTTGGGGGAAAACAAACAGTTTATATGGGAGGTGTCTCAAACTGTTTTTGAGTTCAGGGTTAGGACTGATTTGGGGTCATGGTCACAGAAACATGATAATTTATACAGCTTGATGCTCAAATCAGTTGCAGTTTGGGAACAATTTCTGTTCCCATTAACTGTGTCTTGATAATAGTTAGCACCAGTAAGGGTTCTGATTAGATTTACAAAATGTAGATGATAAAATTATTACTTTTGCTACATGATTTTGGAAGAATGAGGGTGCAGAAAAAGGACTGGGCCAGAGCAAGAAGTATTTTTTTTATCCTTTGCTTCTATTAGCTCTAAAGATGAAGTCTGATTAGTGCCATAGACACCAGGAACTGACTTTTTTCTTATTACTACTGTATGAAATTTAACACCTGAAAAACAGGCTGACGATGTGAAATGGAAAACCAGTTATGTTTGACTTTGGCCAGGGGAAAGGTGTCTAAACTACTATTAAGGATTATTGTTAACAGTAGGACAAAGGCTGACAAAAACATATTAGAAAGAGCAGTGCCTGAAGTGCTTGGTTTATTTCTCTACGTTGTCAAATCCTTGGCCTAGTCAGTGAAGCCGTCCCAGCTTGCAGTTTTCCATCAGTCATTTCCATAGTTGGAAAAGAGTGTTTATGATCCACAAGGAGGACCCTCAGGTACTGAGCAATAAAATCAACATGTGCTGGACCTCTGCCTGCCTGTGATCTAACTCCACTTGGCCTCTGCTACCTATCTTAGAATGGAATAGAAACCATTCCACAATTTTCTTATAAGTCCTCAACTAGGTCTGTGGGCAGTATCAATACCAAGAACAGTATCAAGCCACTTATCTAACACTTAACACTAAACTGAAGTCCTCTTTTGTGGAAAGATAAAATCCATACCGTGCCTCAGTCAGATTGGCCTTCATGTGGCCCAACAGCCACAAGCCATGCACTGTCTTTTCAGGATTGTGCCTAATCATAAACTTCAGAAGGGATTCATGCCTGAGGCTCCTTCACAGATCTTCCTGGAAGGGCCCCTTCAAAGCCATTGGTGGCATCATCTCCTAGTGAGACTGGAGTGCAGGCAGCTTGAACTGCAGCCTGCTGACCCTTGGTACAGAATGAATTAATGACGAACTTCAGGAAGTCTGAAAGAATAAGGAAGATTTCATGTTTACATGGGCAGGTAGTGATAGGACAAAAGGGAACCGTTTTAAACTAGATTTAGATTAGATATTAGGAAGAAATTCTTTACTCATAGGGTGGGGAGGCATTGGAGGAGGTTGCCCTGAGAAGCTGTTGGTGCCCCATCCCTGGAAGCGTTTAAGGACAAGTTAGATGGGACTCTGAGCAACCTGACCTAGTGGGTGGCATCCCTGCCCATGGCAGGAGTGTTGGAACTAGATGATCTTTAACATCCCTTCCAACCCAAACCATTCTAGTACTCTATGATTTGCATACTCTACATGTCCAAAATAACTCCAGCTCCAATGATTTTCCATTACTAACCCATAACCAACCCTATCTTTAGCTTTATGGCAAAATCCCACCCTCAACAGGCACATAAAATTGTAGGACTCTGTGTGTCCCAGCCCTCATCCTCACTGTAGAATGTAAGTTGAATCCAAACATTAAGCAAATCTAACAAACTTATAACCCTATCCACAACCCTACAGATACTGCTACACCAGCAGCACTCACAAAGCTCTTAAACCACCATGGGACAAGGTCTCAGATGATTAAGGTGCAAAACTATTAACCCAGGCCTCAGTCCCACCCTCCATCCTAATTCAAACTATAACCCTGAGTCTAATCGTTCTTGCCCCTTGTTCATTCCAGTTTTGTCCTAGGCTTGTACAACACAGAAATTTGAACAGTAGGTCTATCACTTCAGCCTTTCCCATACACAACAATATATCAAGAAGAAATTACATGTTAATCTTTTGTCATAAATCAATTTCAATTCAATTGTTGCAGAAAGCCCCAATACCTGGCTTGGTTAAACTAAAATCAATAAATCAATGTATTTCATATGCTGAATTTTGAAGACTAAAACTAAAAGAAAACTTTCATTCCTTGGGATTTTAATGAAGAGTAAACCAAGACACTAACATATATAAAGTGATCTGTTTCAAAAGTTTAAGATATTCTACAAGCAACATTTATTTTTCTGAATGCTCAGTTGTTTTGGAAACTTACAAAAGAAATTCTTCTGAGAAATACCAGATCTAAATGAAAAGAGACTATTATACTGCCTCTCAAAAACATAAAAACACTTAAGTTAGGACCCTGAAAAGCAACAAAACTGAAGCAACCTGTAAAATAGAATGCTATTGGAGAGAAGATATGAAAGATAGCAGAATTGCCTCAATCAGAGGACTGCAGTGAGAATTTATGATTTAAAAATTTATAGTAGTTCAGTTTGAACAAATTTTAACCATGTAGCCTCCTCCCTCTGAAGGGAAGCCACAGCAGCTGTCAATGTCTCTCAAGAGAGGAACAGCCCATATTATATGCCTGTCAGTTCAAAATTTCCTTCCTAAAGTTTTTCAAGTATACCTGTAGGAAAAGGGAAGAAGGATTCTTGGGAAATATCTAAAAAAACCCAGTTAATATTTGGATGATGTATACTAATTTCACTTGTCCTATGGATGTACAAGTTAATAGATGATACCAGAGAATGTAATATAGATTATGTTAATAGTTTATGGATTATGCTAACAGTGTGAGTGCTTGTGGGCTCTATAGAATAGGATAGGAAATTCCTCCCTTTTGTAAAAAATTTTGTCAATAGCAAACACAGAACTGTTCGCTCAATCAGAGAATTAAGAAAGAATTTAGAAGAATTTAGAAGATAAACTGTCTATAGTTTCCAGTATGAATAATAATGACAAAATCTCAAAAGGTGACAAAGCACATTTAGGCTTGGCCCTGTGACCTGTCTTGATGAAGAACTAAACCATGTCACTGTATTGCCCTCAACACCAAAAGAGAGGGTGACATGTCAGCAGTGGTGACACTCCAGCTCAGCTGCAGGGCTGGGGGAAAGGACTACGCTTTGCCCAGTCAGAGCTGCTGGAGCTCTAGCCCACCCTGCCAACGGGGTTGCCAGGGTTACCACAAGGATCCCGAGCGTGGGGATTCAGGATTGTAATAGAGAAGCTTTGCTTCACTAAACAAAAAAATAGAGAGAGATGATTAAATACTAGAGGATTGCTGCAGAAATAAATAAAACTGAAGAAAACATTAACAACTATAGATAGGCAAAATGCCAGAGCTGGCAAAATGATTGCTAAATCCTGAACTACATGTTAACTTTAAAAAGTGGAAATTTTTTGCACAATTACATTAATATTTCTGTCTCTGCTACACCCTTTACCACTCTCATGGTATGCTCACATTTATCCCAGCTGTATCACCAGGAGACAGATGTGTTTTGTACCTTGCGCAAGATAAAATGAAGCCTCAGCTCCAGCCATCTATGCTGGTTCAGCACAGCTCCTCCTGCATTTGGCTGCAATGAGTCTCATCCAGGAATTTTTTAACTGAGCTACAGGTTAATTCAATATTCAATTGTAAGGCAGCAATTGAATCAGGACAGCTGCTGTGCATTGTCCCTTTTTGGCACAGCAGGTCTCTGTGAGACAGGGTAGCCAGGGCTGAAGACCAGAGCACAGGCACAAAGCCATGCTGCTGAGTGTGCCAGGGGCAAACAAGCAGCCCTGGATAAGCACAGCAAGAGTCTGGCTAATTTTATTACAAAACCCCTCATTATTACAAAACTACTCAGCTTGTACCTGAGTACAGAATTGAGTTCCTGGTATACACACAGCCTTAAAATATCGGTTCAGAAACTACCAGTGGTTGCTGCAAAATGCACTAACACTTCAAAAGCCTCTTCAAATTTTGAGAAAATTCCATCAGAGACTCAAAGCTGCTCATGCATTTCATCATTTTGTCTCGTTTTTTTTTTTTCCCCATATTTTTCTGCTTCTATAATACAGTCTGTCGTTGAGGAAATTGCCTTGTTCTTGCCTTACTTTTAATTTATTTTTGACATGGAAACACAAACATTTTCATGATACCCATGCAAAATCTTATGTTTTCAGGATAAGACCAGGAGGAAGTGACTTATGCAATAAAAGAGTTTGAGAGAAAACTTAAGACTAATGTCCCATCCCTTATATAATTATTTGCAAAACAATATTATACTGAGAAGATACTTTGAACAACATTTACACTTTTTTTTTGAGGAATTGCATTTTGTATCCGAAGTTCAAACATCTAGTAAAAAATAAAATTAAGAAGGCAAATATAAGAATGAAAAAGGATAATTAGTAAAGCCAAAAGGGCAATTTTCCTATTGAAAAAGTTGTTTTCTGACCTTAGCTATTTAGGCTTGCACCTTTATTTATTGTGCAGGTTGTCGACCAGTATAATTTAACTAGAAAATGGTGGTTCGTTATTTTCAAGTTAAGCCCACACTGTGAAAAATTCCACAAAGAAGCAAGAATGCTCATTGTGGCTATTTCTGCTTTTGCCAGTTTATACTGGTGAATATGCAGTGACTTTAGGAGAGGAGGGAAAGTGACACAGGAAAGAGGCCCAAGATACTTCTATTCATAGGTCTTAAAACTGTGTAAATGAGCAACCTGTTCATTATCTGCAGAAATGTTTGGTTTGAACACAGCAATCCCTTCCTCTGGAGTGATGAGTCTTGTTTCCCCTGGACACTTACAGAGGGTTTGGCCTTTAATGGTTATTTAGGCACTTAAGTGTCCATTTCTGCATTTCTTAACGCTTGGCTTTCTCACAGGAGGAACTTTGAAAGTTCTAGGCTTCTGGAGGTTGTACTCATAACAAAACTTTGCATTCTTTTTTTCCTGTGGATACATTCTTCAAGCTGTTGTGTGCAGTGGGGAGTGCAGGACCTGACTCCTCCTTCACTCTAGGAAAGGTATGATACCTCCACAGCCTCTGCTTGGCACACTCTAGGAGTACCTTCTTCTGCTGCTTTTCTCAGGAGATTTTAAGCTTCTTTTTACACTTTCCATATCTCCAATTGGAGGAGATTCAAACAGAAAGAGAATGTAGACAGAAGACAAAATACAGCATATGGTGCATCAAAATCCCATGGCAGTAGCCCTTTTATGTCACAGACAGGTTTGGGGTTTCATTGTGGTACAAAGCTGAGGAAGAAACTGACAAAGATGAGAAAAAAATCTCCCAGAAAGTATAGAATATGCAGGGAAAAAAAAGTGGCCAGATTACTTGTTTGTATTCATAGTATGAAAATCTATCTTCAAAATAGTCAATGTATACATGGATTTATTCAGAATTTTTCTGTTTTTCTATCCATCACCAGATTTCTGCAACTTTGAATTGCTGGACCTGAAAACTGAATTTAAAAAATATGTATGTTTAAGTGTTTAGCAGTAACAAATGGATGTAATATAATTTCAGTAACACAATTACCATGATTCTGGGGGTTTCACAAAATTAAAGGGATTAAATGTCTCTCTAAAGGTTTATAGTTTGATGCAAATGTATAACTCAAAAAGCCTGCCTGCAATTCAGCTGCCTAAGAAATATACGTTTAAGATGCACACAGAGCTTTTGATCTAAATGAGAAATGTGAAGAAAGAAGTTGTCATGTTAAAAATTTGAGGGTACATTGAGGCTGACTTTATGGATTTTGTATTTTTAAGGTAAGTTTAGAGGCAACTAAAAGGATTTTTCCACCTTATCTAAACTAAATGAGAGGACAAAGGGAGGACTGTCCAGAGAACAAACGATGACCTATGAGATTAAAAAGAAGTCTCTTTGTTGCAATTTTATCATCACTTGTAAGTGACAAAGTGCCAAAAGACAGGTTTGTGGCAGCAGCAATATATTTTCTTCAGGGCAGGAAAATCATCAACAAGGTGTCTGTATATGTGTAGCACTGCTTGAATATGAAAGCAATTTTCTGAAGCCCTGTGGCTTAATTCTATTGTTTTCATCAGGAACGAATATTCTGGATCACAGTCTTCAGCAACTGATAATACTGGACACATTGTGAAAAATGGATGAGCAAGTTCCTCAGATGACTGCTGGACAGGGCTCCAGTACCACTGAAAGCAATATTTGCATTTATCTAAAAGGAGATTAAATGCTAACAAGGTTTCAGTACATTTATCTGCCTGCCTTCTGTGTATGGTTCCCATTAAATTCAAGGGGGAAAGAAAATATGTAAAGGGAATAAAATATAGAGGAAATAGAAAAAAAAGCATGCTGCATGTAGAGAACTACTATAATCTTCCATTTTCTAAAATACATTTATTCCAGAAAAATATCAACTAGCGATGCAGAAATACAAGCAGTGATACAACTTCTCAGTCAAAGTATAGGCAATGTGGGATAATAGAAATTATTGCACATTCTACCTCTAATGTACTAATACACCTTCAAGAAAACTTAATTATGCATCCAATATTCATTCTTAATATCTTCTGAAAAATGCCCCAGACATATGAGAGCCACTTCTTTTGCAGCAGAATCATATCCTCCAGCAACTGATGGCAACGTAATTTACAAGCTTCTTTAATTATTCATTTCCTTCCAGCCTAGCCGGCACCTTCATTATCTTCCCATTCGGAGCATCCTCCAACTTGGAGCAAAGATCGTGCATGGGAACAAGTTCTATAGACAAAATCAAGGGATTCTTTTTTCATTGCCAAATCAAGATAGTTGATGACTTCTCCATCCACTCAAAATCCACACAAAAACCCACTGTATTTGTTGCAGTTATGGAATTGAATGACTGCTTTTTGTAAAAAAATTTCCACATTTTCTACATTTCTAAACTTCCTTGAAAATTATTTCAATGCAGTGTCAAATATTTTCATTTGATTCTACTCCTCCTGAAATCAAAGGAAAAAACATATCTTAGATAGGAATGAGATTGGAGACTGAAAGCATTTGACTTCATGTAAAAATGCTAGATTCTGATCCTGATTCAGGCAAGAACATAATCTAGGTGCAGGCTTTACTTTACACACGTATGCAGCCTCATTTCAGACACAGCAAGATTAAAGCAGATGGAGGTAAACATAGGCAAAATTGTCTGTTCAATTCTTTCTATGTTTAAACAAAGGCACATATTCCCAGCATTTCAAAGCCCATTTGGACACCTTAGTATCTCTCAGAAGCTAAGCAGTACTTAGGAGCTGTTAAACCATGTTTCTCCAGTAAGCAAAGCAGTAACAAAATGGCATTTTAATGAATTTATGTGATTAGTTTGATAAAAAAAATAGCAATATTTTGTATTTAAATGTATTGATTCTTGATTTTGATTCTTTGTAATTTTTTTATTAAAAAATACCTTATATGAGTTTTAAACGAGACTGTCCAGTTAGTGCAAAAATTAAGACAGCAAAATAACGCTGGGAAAATAGTTTTGGGAAATATTGATTATTNCAAAGCACTGCCCATCCACGAAAGTCAAGGGAAGCTAGCAGTGTTTAGTCAAGGACAGCCTCTGCCCATAGCTTTATTTATTTGTGCTTTTCTGGGGCAACATAATTGTACAATTACCACGGGACATGCTACCCAGAATGATAACAAGTGTATGGGTATGCATATGCTGTTACCTACCTCTCCATCTGACAGAGAACTTCCCAAGCTGCAGTGAAGCACCAAGGGCTGTCTGGTTACAGGACCCACGCTTCACAAGGTGATGGCATCTCCTGTAGTGAGACTCTGTGTTGGTTACACTAGGAAGNTACCTTATATGAGTTTTAAACGAGACTGTCCAGTTAGTGCAAAAATTAAGACAGCAAAATAACGCTGGGAAAATAGTTTTGGGAAATATTGATTATTGTTTTATTTACAAACAGAAACTTTCCAACTCTAATCACACAGACAGTTTCATTAGCTCTCTGCTGCAGGAATAACACNCAGCTAACGAGCTACAAAAAACTTCAGTTACACACTAGGTGATACAGAGCTTGAAAAAATATAAAAGTTAAAACCTAAGGCATCACTAGGACCAAAGCACTGCCCATCCACGAAAGTCAAGGGAAGCTAGCAGTGTTTAGTCAAGGACAGCCTCTGCCCATAGCTTTATTTATTTGTGCTTTTCTGGGGCAACATAATTGTACAATTACCACGGGACATGCTACCCAGAATGATAACAAGTGTATGGGTATGCATATGCTGTTACCTACCTCTCCATCTGACAGAGAACTTCCCAAGCTGCAGTGAAGCACCAAGGGCTGTCTGGTTACAGGACCCACGCTTCACAAGGTGATGGCATCTCCTGTAGTGAGACTCTGTGTTGGTTACACTAGGAAGTATTTTTTGCCTAACCTCCAGGAAAAATGTAAAGACAGTGATCTGTCTTTAACTCCCACTCTGATAAGCTGTGAATAATAAATGTCTGAATACAATTATCACAAGGGAGGCTGCTATTTAGGATAAATATAATAGCAGGCACTGACTACATGGAGGGCCATAAGGACAAAGGGGAACTACTGGTGTAAAGACTACCAGCCTAACTAGGGAAAAGAATGTTCTTCATACGTAGGGTATGAAAAGGGAATCATGGATGCATTTCTATCTAATTCCTTTCAATGCAGTAATTTTTGACACTTATTTCCCACAACATTGAATTTCAGAACACATTTAAATAGACATTTTGCATGTGTATTGTTTCTGTGCATATAAAACTGATACAAAACCCGTATTGTGAATGTCTGTGGCATCTGCTATTGTCCATTTGAAAACTGAATTGAATTCACTATTGAATGAGTTTATCTCACAGCCGTAAAGATAATTTTTGTTTCTTAAAGGAAAATTGTAAAAGTATGTACTAATAGATAATCCTTGGTTTTAAAGGAAAATTGTAAAAGTAAACACTATTATCGTATTAGAAAATATTAAAAGTGTTTTGCCGATAATTTCTATGCAATATAACCAGCACCATATCCTCCACTTTGATTTCTTGAATTTCTTCAAAATTTCCTCTCTCCATGTAAAAATACAGCTAGTCATAACACAAGCCCATTACTGGATTGTGGAGGCCAGCCTGAATAGGGCATGGGACTCTGGGAGGGAGCTCCAGAAAGATCAGACTATCAGCAAGAAAAATAAGTCTATTATTTACCAAGATATTGACGTTCTGTCTCTTCATTCAACTACTTCTAACACTGCACATGAGAACTACAGTACCGAAAATATACTGTATCAGGAATGGCACACAAGATCTATGAACAATTTGTCCCTCCTGTCATTGCCAGAACAAGCCTCACTGCAGATCAGAAATGAAGCAAAACAAAAGCATAACCTTAAAAAACTTCAAGCAGCAGATACTCAATTCAAACCACCCATAAATCAAGGCTTAAATTTTCAAAGTTCAAATTTGGGCAAAAAAGTTTGCATAATTTGCAAAGTTCAAATCGTATGACACAGTATTTCTATGAAACAGTACAATGTATACATACATTAGTGAGGCATTTCTGACTGTATGCATCCAATTTCTCAGTTAAGATACAGGTATCTGTAGTTTATCTTCTACTTGATCCAGCTCAACATGGAAATCGCATAGGTATTTTGTTCATTGAAAATATAATAAATTTCAAGAATGAAAATTATTTCAATTCTTACAGGTTAAAAAAGCAACTATGAAATTGTAACACTGGAATGCTTTCTATGAACAGTACTTCTACAGTATTTGGGATACATGAAATAGAAAGTCATGCAATGATCTCTGGACCATTGGTCATGTAATTCCTTTCCTACATTATCAAGCTCCAACTGAAAATCTAGGTGTCTCGTGTCCACAGCCCACTGTTCTGGTTTTGGCTGAGGTAGAATTAATTTTCTCCACAGTGGCTGGTACAGGGCTGTGTTTTGGATTTGTGCTGAACACGGGGTTGATAACAGAGAGATGTTTTTGTAGTTGCTGAGCACGGCTTACGCAGAGCCAAGGCCTTTTCTGCTTTTCGTACTGCCACACTGGTGAGGGGGCTGGGGCTGCATGGGAGGCTGGGAGGAGACACAGACAGGACAGGTGACCCAAAGTGACCAAAGGGATATTTCAGACTCTGTGGCATCATGGTCAGCATATAAAGTCTGGGGAAGAAGGAGGAATGAGGGGACATTTGGAGTGATGGTGTTTGCCTTCCCAAGTCACTGTTACACGTGATGGGGCCCTGCTCTCCTGGGGACGGCTGAACACCTGCCTACCCACAGGAAGCAGCAAATTAAGTCCTTGTTTTGTTCTGTTTGCATGCACAGCTTTTGATTTCCCTATTAAACTGTCTTTATCTCAACCCACGAGTTTTCTTGCTTTTAGTCTTCTGATTCTCTTCCCAATCTCACTGGTGGGGGAGTAAGCCAGCGGCTGCGTGGGGCTTGGCTGCTGGCTGGGGTTAAACCACGACACCCACACACAATATTTTCACAAGCTCTCCCTCTTAAAGGTTGCAGTATTTCTTTATATTTTGGCCTAAATTTACTTTTTCATGTTTACTCATCTTGCTCATTTTAGTCAACAATGCCCTTGAGTTTAAGGAATTCTCAATTCCTTTTGTCCTCCTTCCTGATGTGATTAAAGCAATTGCATCCTCTTCCAGCTTACTTTTTGCAAGACTAATAAAACCCTGCTATAATCTCTAGCTCCTTGATCATCCAGGAAACTTTTCTTTGCAATTGCTTCAACCTGATCTCAGCTTTATTGCATGTAAGTGAGCAGAATTTGATCAGTACTCCTGATGAGATCTCACTAAGACCTTACAAAATGGCATTCACATTTCCTTCTCTCTTAGAAACATTTCACCTGATAAATCCTAAGACTGTTTACTTTTCACAGTTCTGCATCCAACCAGCTCCAGTTATCTTTTGGCCAACTAAGACTGTGTCCACATTGGTTAAAGCACCTTCTACAGGCAACGGCAGAGGTCACAGCTACAAATGATGCTAAATGACTCCTGCCCACACTGCTTGGAACATGAAGTCCTTTTCTAGTGAGCACCATCTGTGTCTAAATTGCACAGCACATGATCTGGGTCCCCTGTGGTGTCTGCATGACACTCCTGTGTCCCTATGAATTAATACTGATTCTCTTAACTGATTTCCAGTTAAGGCGCCCAAAATAAAATGGAAACTGAGTATGCCAGAGTAACGCCAGACCAAGGGCACCCTTTGGATGTGGGTGATATATGAGAGGTACCGAGTTTGCTTAAACAGGTTTGGATCACTATACACGGGAAGGAATTAATGGTGAGGCCCAAGATACATGCAGACCAGCTGATCAGGAGAAGAGCAAGAAAGGAGCTGAGAATTTCCATCATTTCACCAGCACACTTGAGTACTCGCTTTTTTCCTCTGTTATTTCTAAAAGACTGTGATCCCTCTCTTGACAGAAAATGTTCCTATTGCTCTCCGCTGATGAGACCAATGCATATTACTTTCAAGTTTTCTTTGTAGTTAATAAAAAAATTGCAATCTTCTTTTGATTATTTTCTGTAGCCATTTCATCTTTAAAATTTCCGCTGTTCCCCTACATTGAATATCAAACATCAATTTGTATTGATGCAATGACTGCTTACTGAACAATAAGACTGTTTCCCACAAATACACCATTAACAAAAACAGCACCTAACACTAAAACCCCTCCATCAGACAATTATTACAGAAGTCCATGGTATAATTTTCCCCTCTTTCAACTAGCTGTCTCAGCCAACTCCTAAGCACCACTAAGGACTTACCAAAAGCTGGCAGAGTCTCAATCAGCGTGCATGGAGGCAACCTCTTTGAAGATGAAAGGCAATTAATAATATGGACATGTGCTGCAGCAGCTGAGCCAGCAGCTGTGATGGCCGAGGGGCCAAGGAGCTCAGGTACAGGAGAGGCCTGCTGGTGGGCCAGCTCTGAAGTCTAAAATTACTTCCTGACTCAGGGTGAGAAAAAGCCTCCCCCATCAGGCCTTGTGGCTCTATGCAGATTCAGTCGGCCTGGCTGGCCTGTTGGCCACACGCCCATCTTACCACTTAAAAGGCTGGAATTCAGTCCCCACTCTGTCCCCTCCTTCTCCCTATTGGTTGTTGTTGTATTACCCTGCCTTCTCTCTGCCCCTGTACCCTCAGACCACTGGTTACTGGTGCTCTGCCCGCCTCCTTTCTGTAATCTGTAAGTTTGTCACGGCTCTCAGGTCGCTCTCTTTCGTCCATGGACACCTTCGTTGTGGTTTGGCAGTAAACCCTTCGGAACTCTATACAAAGAGCCCCTCCTGACTCTTTACCTCTGGTGACGCATGAGCTGTTCAGCTTAAATGTGAGCGTGTGCTTTTGTGCCTACATCGGCACGGGTGAGAAAGCCGGCCTGCTAGTGTGCCAGACAGCACCGCCAGAGCGATTCCTTGCCAGGGACGCTTTTGGGACCACGCGGCGGCCTCTCCACCGACCACCTACACTGCGTTAGACATGGGTTACACCATGCTGTTGGCTTCTTCATCAGAAAATAGTCCCAAGCCCTCCTAATTTTCTGGTGTAGACTTGGCTTACAACATTATTAGCCTCACCTAAAAATACTCATCTGGTTTTACTGCAAACTCTCAAATACATTTAAATCTGAATTTGAATGCATTTCTTCAGTGTGTGCAATAGAATGCCATTTTGTCAGATCTTTAGGAAGTGAGACATTCAGGTAGAGTCTTCTAACCTTGTTTGAATATACTGAAATCTCATTGTAAATGTCCCGGCTCATTTTATCTCTGTGATGAACAGAACCAGTCTCTGCATTCAAACACCTCTAACCTTGGCACATTTTGTCCAGTTTTGCTAATGGCATGGAAAACCTTGTCTTTTAGTATTATTATAGGGGCATTTTTCCTCTAACACTAAAACCATCAAATTCCTGGAAGATATTTTCTGTCCACAGAAAAGTGGAACTGTAAAAAGAACATAAACCTACAAAGGTGGTCAGAGACTGTGATCATATAGAGTTTGCGCAGATCACACAGAGTTTCAGAGAGAAAACCTTATCAATACAGATACAGCAGCTCTTGCCATTACCCAGCAGAGACACACACGTCTATTTTGCTCCCTTGCACACAACAGTGACTCCAGTGTGACCACACACACATACAGAGCTCAGCAAGATCAGGGACTGCCTGTTTCAACTCCTCCATGACCCTGACTGGCTTCTCTGGGTTCTCAGTAATTAATAAATGATCATCGTAATGTATTATACATTCAAAAATCTTTTTGTAATACAGATATTTCTTAATTCTCCCAAGTAACATACATGTTGAATTCTTACCAATTGCATTGCGCCAGGTCACTGTTTCCTACTTAACTCGGGCTGTGTCTCTGTGCCCTTTCTTTCTCAGCTGCTCTCACCAATGCTCAGAAAATGCCCATGTTGATTTTGTTAGCATTTTTATATTACTGGGAACAAAGAGGGAGGGGATAATGAAAAGGAAAAGAATCATTTATCAAGACAGAATTAAAAGCAAAACTTTAACGAAAATATATTTGGGTTACAATTTTAAATGGCATTTGCCTGAATTGTCTGGGAACCAATTTCCACCTGCTCTATCCTCCTGTGGCCAGAAGGCTTATACAATGCGTTTTACACTGTGATTTTCCCTATATTATAAAGGGTGAGTTATTTCAGATTCTACTGTGCTTTCAGAGTTTCAAAGCTGAGTCTTAACCTTTCAATCTGCTTATTAATACTCATGTCATGGCTCCTATTGAGAAAGAGGTTTAGTGTCACTGTCCTCAATCAGTGTCCTTTCATTCACTTTCATTAAAGAACCATGTTTTCCTGACAAAGGATAACAAATGGACGCTGTGGGTCCCTAATGTGCTTTTTGACTACAGAGCCTGTACCATTTCTCTGAAGCAATGGCAATTATTTGTCATTTTAATATGACTTGGCAAGGAGATCCAAAAACATATGACCATTATTCATCAATATGTATATCTTGCGCTTGCATTAATATTAGAATATCATTATTATTACCCTGACATTGTATGAGCTAGACAAAATTACATCATGTAAAAGATGTATTAAACTATGTTCAGCTGTATCCATGCAGCAAGGCAAAAGTAATTTAAAGACCTGTAGCAGCTCTGTGTTGAATGCAGCAATTCATTCTGATTAGCAGTAAAGTCCTTTTACCTGTGTATTAATGAAATATATTTCAGTGCTGTTCCACTGTTAATTGAAAACAGCATAGTTCTTCGTTACTGTTGTTACCAAACACATCCAGTGATCAAATCAATTTTCTTTGTTCCTAAAATCTCATGATATTCAATACTCCTGACTCTCCTGGTAAATAGTAAAAAAATAAAAAAGGTCAATTTCTGTTAATTTGGGCAATGACATAGCCATGTTTTTCCTATTTCTTCTAGCCATTTTTTGTTGTTACTGTTTTTGTTCAAGCTATTGCACATCTTGAGCTCATATACAATACTTGAGTCCAGAGCTAAGTTCATTATCATAGTTTCCTACACAGAAATAAAAGAGTTGTGCTTATGTCAGTGTCTGTTGGGTTTAGATCCAAAATCACTGACTAAAGCCAGAGAGATACTCCTATTGTTTCTTAGGTTTGTGAAACATGGAATTAAAAGTGAATGAAGAAAACATCCTAATAATATTTAAT
This sequence comes from Mystacornis crossleyi, assembly GCA_013400655.1. NCBI lineage: Eukaryota > Metazoa > Chordata > Aves > Passeriformes > Timaliidae > Mystacornis > Mystacornis crossleyi. The sequence goes on from VYZQ01018523.1 coordinate 93,262, forward strand.
GTTTTTCTTCTCATTCCCCTCCACTTGATAAATAACACTGCTCTATGAAAGAAAGGGAGGTAGAAAAATCTGGGAATAAAAGCTCTATATAAAATGCAGGGACCGCAGGTTCTATCCAAGCAGGCTATTCAGGTTATTTCTCTCAACAAAGTATGACTTGAGGGAGAAAGACTCCACCATGAAATAACATTTGAGTAGCTATGTTTTCCCAGATGACATACTTATTTTGGTATGACAATAACAAAGCTTAAAAAGACACCATCCTTTGCACTTTGCAATGCAGGGAGTTCAGGCATTTAAGGACACTTTCATGGTGAATTGTTGGAAAATACAATTCATAACTAAACAGCAATGGCAAAAATTATGAGGTGATGGCAGAGGCAAGTGGCTTCAAAATGGTCAAAATTAAAAAAAATTAGTTTGTATTACGAAGTCTGGAACCATCATGATATAGTAATTAATTTATTAGCTGAGTAATTATATAAACTTGATTTTTCACCTACTTCCCTCTCAGTTGAAGGAAGATAGAAGAAACATGATACTCTACTTACAAACTTACATGTGTGAGACCTTTTCAGGTCACTTAACCCCAAGTGTCTCAGTCCCTCCATTTAGTAGGCCTGGACTAATATCCACCATGATCTGGCATATTAGATACTAGGGCATAGGACTCTTCCCTTTGTTTATTCTCCTTACCTTTCACTTAAAAACAAAAGCTGCATTAGTCTACTTATTTTACATAATTTGTCTATTATTTCCTACTTTCTCCAACCGTAGCACTCTATCCATTTTTTATCAGATATTTCAGTTAAAATTTAAAATTTAAACCCATCACACCAACCATGAGCCTAACTGTGCACTATGTACTTAGATTATTGTCCATTCTAGGAAGGGCTGCTCTTTGGTCACTTGAGTGTTTCCTTAGTAGGTAGAAAAAGCGAGTTGTAAGATGCCATTGAACTCTTCCATGGGAAGAGTTCATAATGGGAACATAATGGGAAGCAATAGATGAATCAACATAGGAGCAAGCCTGTATGACAGCCAAACAAAGGCACATCAATTATGCAGGTGGAGGGATTTTTGCAGAACACCATTTTGTGCAATTCAAAGATGTGAAGAGAAAGAATGAATAAATCAACAATATGCACCAAACAGCCCTGGGATTATAGCCCTAAAAAAGCCCAGCAAGAGTTATGCCAAGTGCTATCTGAAAGAGGCGTATAATTCCTGTCATTTTGAGCACCCTTTGGAAATAAAAAGGATGACACCAAGACACCTAATTCCCTCAACAACCTTTCCTAGAAGAAATATCTCATTGACCAATTGCTCAATTCAACAAAAAGGATATAGGAGTGTGTTTCCAGTACTTTCACATGTCATCTTCATTTACATGCCAAATAAGCAGTCCAGGCAGAAGGAGATAAGTGGGTCTGGTCAGAGCAAAACCAAAAGCAGCACCAGAATGGAGGGCAAAACAGGGAGTGAACGTGTCTGCAGCATAAAAATCATATAATGCAGTGAAGAACATGTAAAGAGACATCTGGACTGCTCTTAAATATAAATATCTGTAAAGATGATTGCAAAGGGATTCCAGAAGTATGTCAAACTTCATGGTCATTTTCCATTCTTCATTAAGCATAAGAAATTTTTAGATATGTTAAGTTGAAAATATATTTCATCAGAAGTCAAATCCACAAAGGAATTCAGAAGTTCTAAAACTGCTAGGGATTTGACAAATACTGAAAGAGACTGGAGACAGGAAGATGGTAGTGAGCTACCCTGTTCCCATCTCAGAACTTGGGCATACCAAATCCTGCTCTGTAAAACATGAGAATCAAGTGAACAAGTAGTGTTTAATATCTTTGTCAGTGACATAGACAGTGGGATCAAGTGCATCCTCAACAAATTTGCAGGTGACATAAAGCTGTGTGGTGCAGCTGACAAACCTGAAGGACAGGATGCCATCCAGAAGGACCTGGACAAGCTCAGGAAGTGGGTCTGTGTGAACCTCATGAAGTTCAACACAATGAAGTACAACGTGCTGCCCCCGGGTTGGGACAAACTCCAGTCTCAGTATACGCTGGGAGATGAAAGAATTGAGAGCAGTCTTGACAAGAGGGATTTGGGGTTGCTGGTGGATGAGAGGCTGGACATAACCTGGCAATGTGCCCTTGCAGTCCAGAAAGCCAATTGTATCTTGGGTTGTGTCACCAGCACCACAGCCAGAAGGTTAAGGGAAGTGATTCAGCCCTCTACTCCACACTGGTGAGACCCCACTTAGAGTGCTGCATCCAGCTCTGGAGTGCCCAGCACAGGAAGGACATGGATCTGTTGAAGCTGGTCCAGAGTAGGGCCACAAAGATGATCAGAGGGCTGGAGCAGGTCTGCTATGAAGACAGACTAAGAAGGCTGGGATTATTCATCCTGGAGAAAAGAAGACTCCAGGGAGACCTTAGAGCAGTCTTCCAGTACCTAAAGGGGGCCTATAAAAAAGATGAGGACAAGCATTTTAGGAAGGCCTTTCAATTTGGACATGAGGTAATGGGTTTAAACTAAGAGAAGGTAGATGAAGACTACGTACAAAGAATAAACTTTTCACAATGAAGGTGGAGAAGTGCTGGAACATGTTGAACAGAGAGGTGGTAGATGCCCTGTCCCTGGAAACATCCAAGGTCAGGTTGGACAGAGCTCTGAGAAAAATTATTTAGTTGAAGATGTCCCTGCCCATTGAAGGGGAGGTGCACTAGATGCCTTTTAACAATCACTTCCAACCCAAACTATTCTATGATTCTATGTACAACAAAATAATGAAGCAATTGCAGAGCATGATCAAAGAGGAAGAATCCAAAGCTTAGCTACATAGGATGGCTCTCTGAGAAACAATGAGATATGGAGAAAGTGACCTCTGGTTAGGTGTTTAATATCTGCTCAGAGTGCACTCACTAGTGTGTGTTTTTAATACCACTTCGCAGTTCACCTTCTGCTTCCTACCTTTTGATGCAAAATCAGTGAGCATGTGGGATGGCCGAAGCAGTTGCATCAATGCTCAGTTATTGCCTAGAGTGCTTAACAAGCATGCCTTTTTGGTGTTTTCTCAAGTGTATATATTATGGTAAGAGTAGCAATATTTCTTCAGTCTTCTGAGAGCATTACTGGGAACAAAGAAAAATGGAAAACACAGCACAATTAAGATCATCACCCTTAAAGAAGAATAGCTATACTGAAAAGCACTGAAAGAAAACACAATGATTAAATATTTTTAATAGGTACTTGTACTTGGCACTTTAGTTGTGGATCTTTAAGATTTGTGTTGTTTATTCCAGTTTTTAGTAAACAAGATAGAGCTGAAATGAGCTGCAAGAAACCACTGTGCAAAATGGTTCATGGAAGACCACAACTGCATTTGATGTAGCAAATTACCTGCTGGTGCTATAGAGATAGATGATATCCTAAAACTAACCTAAAAAAAAATATTTAAAACTGCAGCCTTTATTAGTTTCCTGACCTGGCTTACCAGTGGAAACCCACTACTGGACCCACTGGCACAGCAGTGGGGGAGGCACACGAGAGAGCAAATGGCTTGAAGTGAACAGTGGTGACAGAGAAGCTGAGATTGCCACTGAAAGAAATGCACATTAGACATGGCAGAGTAAAATAAATCTCATGTAAGCTTTATGTCTTTTTAGGACTGCACCTTTGTGTAACTGCTCTGAACACAGCACCATCTTTTCCTTGTACTTCACTGGAGAGGAGCCACAGGAATACACTGTGCATGTGCTTTGTGGCCACCAGTTGTGGTCTAAGAAATCAAATCTTGCATGAAGTTACAAAGAATGGCCACAAATATCTGAAGGATATAAAGAACAGTTTTCCAGGATGATCAGGAACGAAGATGTTTAAAGTCTAGAAAAATACGGTACCAATATGAGAAATCCCTTAATGATCTTAAGGGTTTGAAATAGACACAGAAAGGCAGTAATGGCTTTGACATCATGGAGGTCCTTGAGAATGAGTCCAGAGCACTGGAGAATAACAATGATGAAACAAGAACTCTAATTTCTATAATTTGGGCATTTTCTTTCATCACTTGATCAACTTCTATATTGTCTATAGAAAAAACAGAGACGTAAAAAGAAAAAAATTCAGAAGGCACCATGGCTTATGCTAAAATACAGATATCATTTAATAAATTTAAGTCTTTCAGATTCGTGCAAAAATTTTCTCACTTTACTGTTTTTGGATCGATCACATTTGCTGTCTTTTGCCTTATTTTGCATGATATAGCAATTTTCTGGTAAAATCTCTGGGACAAGGCTTGTCTTGTATATTTATTACTAAAATGCATAGAATAATGAAACTTTTGTCCCTTTTTAGGTTTCCAAGCAGTGTCACTGAAAAAAAATAAAGCAGAAAAAAAAAGGGTATTATCTTGCACATCTTAAAGCTGCAGATGATATGCATTATACATTTGTTGCTGCTCTTTTCTTTCTGTGAAGGCAAATATTTATCTTGAGAGGTCAGCTAATGCATACTAGCAGCAGGTATCCCACACACTAAAGTGCTGCATCAAGAACTTCTTCAAACTCCCCTCTTCCAGGTTATTTACTGTCCTTGACCTTGACTGTCCTTTGGGAAGGAGAGAAAAATTGGTCTTAGCTTTGATATGCAGTAGTAAAAGCAAGTCCAACTCACTTTCACTTCCATTTCCAGCATCTATGTTGCCTTCTGATGAGGAAGCTGCACACTGAGAGCTTAAGCCAAACCAAAGACATTTCCCACAGGATCTCGGGCTACGGGCTATACTGACACAGTAAAGTAACTCCATGTCAACTTCAACATGGTTTTAGCTAATCTGGCATCCTGCAGAATTTACCCTGAGCATCCCAGCTGTATTTTGATAGCCTGGCATTTTATGGTAAACTTTTGATAGAAAAGAACAGTCAAATTCCTTTAGCCTAAAGGGAAATTTTCCCATAGAAGAGAGGGGTTTTATCCCATTCTAGCTTCTTTCTAAATAGAAACACTCTGTATAGCACTGCTTTTAGCTCCACAGTGTCATACTTATGAACAGACAAAAAAATTTTCTCCTAATAGATATGATTTTAGTGAATCAGTTCTATAAAGGTAAACATGGTACAGTAACGACACACTGGCTTGCATGATATAACTGAGATGAATGCATTTCACATTTATGAGATCAAGATATTTAATGTATAAAAATCAGGATAGTGCTCTTAAGAATGAAACATTACAGTTGCATGATGTTATCAAGAAAAAAGCTTTCAATAAAACATATATATATCTAACTGACCAATACGTAACAGTATTCTCATAAACATTTTGCAGTCAAGCAAGCTAAAGCTACTTTGAAAAGAAACTCTCAATAATTTCTAAAATAAAGCATAAAAAACCCTAAGGTGTCCTTTTGATCCTTGTGAGTATACTTTATGTGTCCTTGAAAAAAATATATCCAATGTACCTTTCAAAATGATTTATTATGTGTTATTGTTACAGTGTTCAATATTGTTCAATACCGAACTACTGTACTGATTACTACTCTCCCAGTCTGCTTTAGTTCTATCATGTGCTTTTATTTACCACCTGAGGCAAGAACATTTTAATTGGTTTAGGGAAGCTTGAACTCTCTTTTATCAATGACACATTTCATCAAAATAGAACGAAGCCAGGAGCTGTTCGTACTCTCCCAGTGTTGCAAAACAATGGGTTTGTTTGAGGGCTTAAGTTTGGAAATAGATTGCTGCAGTATAATTACTTAATCACTTGAATAGCAACAGCAGAACATCTTGACTTTTTCTTCCATTTTTTTAATAGTAAGAAAATTTATAAACAAATTGCACTAAATTTCCATATTTTAACTTTATTCTAGACAAATACATCCTGCAAACTAACCCTAAATCTGTACTGTATATCTACCAAAGATCCAGAATATAGCATTACATGGTTTATAGTACAGTGAGTGACAGAAATAAATTATGTACACATAGATCTCAAAAGTTCCTATTAAAATAATCCTAACACAAAATAGAGAGGGGATTTAGTCATGTTTGAAGGAAATTTCATTTACAGTGATTAGAAAAAAAAAGATCTAATTTTTCCAGGTCAAAACTGTCCCTTTAAGAAAGCATGACTTAGTTAAGGAGGATACCATATGACTTGCAAACAGAAAAGGTAAGATGTCTTTCTGTTTTATTAAAAGTGTTTAGCCGACACAGACAGGACCCTATTGTAAGCACTGTATTTTTTAAAAGTTGTTTAAAACAAAAATATATGTATCAATACAACATATTAGTTAAAATTAATTACAAAGCAAGGAATAAATTTATTAGTCTGTTTCTATCAATATTTTAAACTGTGATCATAAATATTTTACTTTGAAACATAACAAGATTTATACAAGATAAATATTTTTTCATGAACAAGAGTTCATGAACCCTCTTCTCCTAACAGGTTGCATACTCCATCACAAAGGTTGCTGCCACAGCTCCTGCTTTTATCCCAGCTTTCTGTCTGGGAAACAGGTGCAATAGCTGGCTGGTATCACACACATGGTGACTGCCCAGCTGTTTCAGCACATGTACTAGCTCCACATGTACTTATGCATATAAGTTTTTTTGTATTTTCCTCAGTGACACAGATATTAGCTATCCAAATACCAATTTGCACAAAACTCCTCAAAATTCATTACTTTTAAGATGGCAGATCCACCCTGTCTATATTGTTTGAAATTAGTTTTAGGATTCAAAGGTTTTGAGGGATAGCTGGAAGGAGAGATGTACAGACAGGCCGAAAGAATAATTACATATGCTTTGCTTCTTTAGGAATTCACGTTTTAAAAAGCATTATAAATACACAATGACAACAATCTTTACCTTTTGGCTTTCCACAGCAGTGCTTTATCGCATGTCAGAGACCCTTCAGTGTCACTGGAAAAGAATTCTGTCTCCCCCGACATTTGTGGTGCTTGATTTCTGCCTGTTTGCTGCAGAGGGAACAAGTCTGCAAACTTCAGACACTGCAGAGGATGTGCCAGGCCTCCAGGGCACTTGTTAAGATGTCCAATGGCCCTGCTTCACGGATTCTGTACAGGCTGGGATGAGAAATGCCTTATCAACCCTAAATCACATGAGATAGGTTGAGGGAAAAAAAAAAAAGGGGAAAAAAGCATGATCTCCAGAACAAATAATACATTTTAAAACGTTTACAGAATACGTTGATGTAACTATTTGTATTGGGTTTACGTGACAAGGTTTTGGTAGTGGGGGGGCTACAGAGGTGGCTGCTGTGAGAACCTGACAGAAGCTTCCCCATGTGTGACAAAGACAATGCCAGTCAAGTACAAGACAGACCCACCGCCGGCCAGGGCCGAGCCCATTAGTGACAGCGGTAACACCTCTGGGATACCAGACTTAAAAGGGGGGAAAAAACTGCTGCGAAACAACAGCAGCCAGAAGAGATGAGTGAAAATATGTGAGAAAAACAACTCTGCAGACACCAAGGTCAGTGAGTGGCAGGAGGAAGCGCTCCAGGTGCTGGAGCAGAGATTCCCCTGCAGCCTGTGGAGCAGACCATGGTGAGGCAGCTGTGCCCTTGCAGTCTGTGCTCCACCCTTTGGCAGAGCAGAGATCCACCTGCAGCCACGATGGACCTCACAGAAGAGCAGATGGATGCCCGAAGGAGTCTGTCACCCTGTGGGAAGTCTGCACTGGAGCAGGCTCCTGACAGGAGGAGGCAGGAGCCCATGCTGGAGCAGTCTTGCTGGCAGGACTTGAGACCCCATGGGCGACCAACGCTGGAGCAGCCTGTTCCTGAAAGACTGCATCTTGTGGAAGGGACCCACACTGGAGCAGTTCTTCTGGGAACAACTTGCATTTTAATATAGATTCTTTCATTTCACAGTTATGTAGCTGCTTCTCTTATACCTCATACAGAACTTGGAAAAACAAGATTTAATGAGTAGTGTATTTTGCAGTGGACCTTATACTCTTTATCCATTTTTGCATTAGAAAAATACATGATACAAATATCTAAGGAAGGTAATGCTGTTTAGCTTATTGTTTTCTCCAGCTTGAAAACAGATAGTGGCATTTATTAACTACTCTAGGGTTATTATGTTTTTTGGGTCATTGATCTTTAAGCTTTTCCTTTTAGGCCTACCATAACAATATGGCTTAGAGAAGTTTTTAAATATGCTAGTTGGAGTTGAATGTATTAATTATTTTGGTAAAGCTTCTCAGTTAGCTTTAGAAGCGAAATGAAACAGCTCTCTATCCCTTTTTTCAACTGTTCATGATTGTGAAGAAGCATCTGTATTCAAAAACCCTATAGGTGAAGACAGCATTCAATACTGGGAACCCATACCGAGATACAGAGAATGGGATTTATATTTCAAAAGACCAAATAGACTTTCTATTACCTTCAGTGTTCCAGGTGAGCGGCTGGAAGACCATCTGGCAAATCTCTGCCAGACTCTTAAGCTGACACAAGGTTGAAGGTCTGGCACCAGCATTTGTGCCAAGTTTCATACTAACAGAAATTTGGATGAGTATTGAAGATGACTTTTATAAATCACTTGGCAATCAACATCAAAATATTTCCAACACCATCCTAACCAAGACTTTTATTTCATTTATTCTGAAAAAGGAAAGAGACCATCTTTTATCTAGGGAACTACTATCAGTATTTTTGTTATTGCTACAAAAAGTGAATATATAGGACCTAATTTTAAATAGCTTTCCCCATGAAAGCTGTTTTGCTTTGGTTTTGGAATGATGCTCTATAACATAGCTTTGTTGACAAGTCACAGGTCAGCACAGAAAAATGGCAACCCTTCAAAACTATTCATTGAAAATCCATCCAAATTTGGACCTCTTTAGAGTTAAGATTCTGACCATGTAAGTTGGCATTACTGTATTTCTTTACCATTTACAGTTATATGTAAGAGAATGCTAAGAATTATATATAAGAGGATGATATATTTTTCATGCTTACAAAAACCTTACTGGCAAAAGTGTTAGTTAGGTGCTTATTGAAAATACTTTTAAAATTTATTCTCAGTTTTATTTTTAAAATGCTTCAAAAGCATACTGCAGAAGACATCTGACCTAATTTCCAGCAAGTCAATAAAAAATTTTTGCACTGAATCCTAATTCCATTCAGTAATCTAAAATATTAATTTTGACATATCAAAACTTAGAGTCAAGAAGAGAAATCCAATACTGCAGACCATGCCTATTAAGAAGCTCAAAGACAGCAAAAGACCCAGCTATAGCAGAATCTATAGGCAAACAGCAAGGTTGCTATAACATTTGGTAACATGGGAAACATTTGGTACATTAGTATTTCACAACCTTTACATACACAAAGCCAGTTCAAAGGAGTGCACTGTAAAATTATGCTCTATGGTTTCCTATAAGGCCTGGTTGATACTACACAAACAAACCGTGGAAACTAAATTAGGTCCTAGAAACTAAACTAAACTAAACTAAACTAGTTTCCTATAAGGCCTGGTTGATACTACACAAACAAACTGTGGAAACTAAACTAGGTCCTATGATTTACAATGTCCTTTCCGTGTTATTTATTACACTGAATCAGTTTAGATATATATCCTATATATTGAAGATTAATCTCTGGATTGTTTTGAGTTAGCACATTATTCCTTAAATTCTATTCCCTCTCTTTCCTTTTGTTTATGGGCTGTAATAAATTCTTATTGTTTCTCTTTCTTCATTTTACAAGGTAAAAACTGTTCTTAATGCTTCATCTTATGGATATAAAAATGGAAGTTGATGGAGTACAATGTTATGATTTATACAACTTCACCCAGAACTGCCCATGTATTTAATTCCATAGTTAGATTATAATGTCTTTATAACTACCATTTATTTCTGAATAAAATTATTTGATACCCCAAATACGTAACTTTGGTTACAAGAGAGAAAACCAAGAAAGGTTAGAAACAGATCCATTGTCAATGTACAATAGTCAAGCTATCTGAAGTCAGACTTTAGATCTGAGCATATGTTGCACACTGGCTTTGTCTTGGTGCTTTTCCTCTCTGGAGTATTAGCCTGAGAGAACAAAGATGATCCCATAACTAATTACTACCTTGCATATAAACATTTCTCTCTTGAGCTCTCAAATACTGGACTGTCAGGGGGAAAGCTCAAAGCCTGATAATTTTTTAGCTAGTAATGTAGTGGGAAAGCACCAAGATACTTCAATTCAAGTAGGAAACTGCTAAGCTGTTAATCAAAGCACTTGGTATACAACTTTCACTATCTCTGTATGTTGCTACAATAAAACAACTTCACCTCTCCATCGAAGATGAGACTTCAAATTTCTAGTAAACTTCTCTCAGCAGCAGGAATACACATCATCATCATCATCATCACAATTAGCCTGGGAATCAGAAATTACAGGGGGAAAAAAAAACCCTGTTGTTGTATCCCGCAGTAGTAGGAGGGAGAAGAGAGAGATCCAGCAGGCAGGGATGGTGCAGCTATAGTGATTTATTTAATTATTTCACAACTCTCTTATACCTTTTTCTTCATAGTCTCACTGGTCAAAGGATCAGCCACCTTCTTAGGGGTCATTGGCTAACACCCTATGGTCAAAATATTTCTCCATTGTACTATAAACAATTCTTAGCAAGGTTACAGGTGTCCATGGTTTACAAACTCTACTGATAGCCCTTGTGAGAGGCATTTCTCTCCCACAGGACCAGAGAGAAGCCAGAAAAGTTTTTGCTACAGAATATTTTGTATCCACAAAAACCAGACCAGAAAAAGCAAAAAGTTCAGGTTTCAGCTGGATCACCACTGGTGTAAGCAAACAATTACATGATGTGATTATCCGCAACATGAAAGTGAATGCAATTACTAGGAAGTTCTTGTGAGAGAAGTTTTTGAATGAAATACCAAGACGACATAGAGAAAGTGAAATACATATAATACTGTTCATGCACTTCTAAGACTCAAGTAACATACCATACAAATGAAAATTCACAACTGATTTCTTCTTCTTTCATTTTAGTTGTTTCTTTTTTATATTGTTCCCTGGAAAACAAAACTCCATTGACCTGTACCTGTCACTTCAAAAATATGAATGAAGAGAGAGAAATCTCTCTTACTGGCATCAGTCCATACGCATTCAATGACTACCATGTAATGAATCCCTTAGACAGAATCAGGGCAGTTGGAAGGAACCACTGGAAAACACACCAACACCCTATTCAGCGTAAGTCCATTCAGATCCAAATGCTGAAGGCAGTGGCTAGTCGAGAGTCAAGTATCTCCCTGGGTGGAGATTCCACAAGCTATACAGGCAATCTGCTGCAGCATTTGACCACTGAGGGCAAAGGCTTTGTAGTCAATGGCTGCTGGGGATCTGTTGGTCTGACCCAGGATGCTGCGACTTTCCTAGAGAGGGGTCCTGCAAGAGATAGCTTTCTAGGAGTCTCAGGCAATCCTCCAGCAGCCGAGAATCCTCAGCAAGGGGACAGCCTGTGGCTGCAAGCTATCAGCTCTTAGCAGTGATTTCAGCTTAGTGTTTTCAGCTCTGCCTTGCGAGGTAATCCCAGGCTGACTCAGGGACAGAGAGACAGGAGCACCGTGTGGCAGTTCCACAGAGGTAGCCTTTATTGTCCAGCACTCTGTGAAGGGGGCCAAGAATGATCGCTCCCTCCTGAACTGGGCAGAAGCTGTGGTTCTCATGGGGGAAAGCAGGGGTGGTACCAAAGGAGGAAAGACCAATGGGCTACAAAGAATTTACATGGGCACCACAGCATGGTGGGATCTCACCCTGACCAGGGAGGACTGTTCCTTCCAAGGGGTATCTCTCCAGGGACGGTTGAGATAAGCTTGTCACAGCCCATTCAAGGGATATCTCTCCAAGGGAGAGACCTGGAAAGCTTATCCTCCTCCACAACTCCCCCTTCTGTATTTAGTAGAAAGGCATCCCCAACATCTCTTTTAAAACAACGTAAAAGACATGAGAACATAACACAATAACAATCACAACAAAAATCCACAAAATACCCTTAACTAAAGATGAAACCCATCCTGTTAATCCCCATTGTCCAAAAAGTTCATTGACCCAGTCCGGGTTGTTTTCTACTTTTATGTCCTTTACTTGTTCCTTCAGTTTCTGGATGCTTGCATGGATGGATTTTGAGTACAAAGAAAGGTTGAAATAGCACATTGCCTCAAAGTCCTGGCAGCCATGGCCGTGGACAAGCAGTAGGAGGCTTTATGGTGGGATGGGAGGGTTTAAGGTTTAGAGCGGTTCTGGCAAGGGTTGAAGCGGGGGGCATTAGGGTTTTTTTAGGGTAAGAGGGGTGACAACATGTATACCTGGGACCAATTTGTGTCCCCTTGCACTGGGATGGGTTTCCACAGTTCCAGTGTTCTAACTTCTGGTCACAGGCTCTTGTTCTCCCACTGTGCTGCTCTGAGAAGAGTCTAGCTCTGTCTCCTCAACACTCTCCTGTGAGGGAGGGATATACAGCATCAGCCTTCTCTTCTTAGGACAGAACAAACACATCTCTCCATGTACATCATGTGCTACAGCCCCCTAAACATCAAAATGGCTCTCTGATGAATTTGCTCCACTATGTCAATATTTTTCCTGCACTGGGGAGCCTAAAACTGGACATAGCACTAGAGATGTGGTCCCACAAGTGCCAGACGGAGGGTTCAAAAACATGAACCCTCTCATCAGCTGCTGACTAACTTCCTCCTAGCACAGCCCATGGTGCAGCCGCCCTTCTTTGCCAGAAGTGCAGCTCACTGGTGACTGAGTGCAACTCAGTGCCCACAAGGGCTTTGGGTCCTTTTCTACAAAGCTGCTTCCCAGCCAGCCAGTGATGCCCTGTGCTGTTGTATAGGTTTATTCCATCCTAGGTGTGGACTTTGTATTCCCCCTTGGTGATTTTCCCGAGGTCCCTGACAGCCCGTTTCTGGAGCCTGACAAAGTTCCTTTAAACAGCAGCCCTGCACTCCAATGTACTGAACACCCTTCCCAATTCATATCTCTGCAAACAAGCAAAGGATGCACTTGATTCAGTCGTCCAAGCTGTTACTGAGAACAAGTATGGTTGGCATCAATCCATGAGGCAAGCAGCTCATATCTGGTGGCCAGGTGAGCTTTGTACAAGGGATCACTACCTTAGAGCTCAGTGGCTGAGATAATTTTCCACCCATTATACTGTCTATTTATCCAGCTCATCAGTTTGGCTGTAGGAGCACTATGTAGATTGTTAAAGGCCTTGCAACACAACATCCGTTGCTCGTAATGGTTTAGCTGGTCATCTCATCAGAGAATAAAAGGCAGATGACCCTCCTAGACAACATGGCACAAAGGATATATAGATAAAGAAAGCTTATCACAGCTGAGAAGTGTCATAGGAAGCAGTTCCATGGCAACTGTTTCCAACTGGTGCAAACTAGAAAATAAAAATCCAGAAATCTAGGAAGCCAGAACCAGTTAGTTACCTGCTGGCCATGCATTTTCTTCTGAAATTTTGTTGGGAAACTTCTCCTTCCCCAAGGCTTCTGCTCATTACAAACACAATGCCCTCTGAAATTCAAAAAAAAGGAGTCAGGATTTTCATTTTTTCTGTCAGTTGTAGCAATTACTCACACAAATGCAACAACACTGGAAGCTCAGAAGAGCAAGATTTAGAGTATATGTCCTTATCACTCATTGCCTGAAATGAACAGATTTCTTCACTAAAATATACAAAGTTTGCTAAAAATTTTGCCATGCTAAGCCACACATTGATTTTTCTTTTCAATGTCATATGAAAAATGTTCCAAGCCAAAAACATTTCTCTGTCATCATGTGAATCATCACAGCACTAACTTACATTCACATCCCTCGATGAGCTCCTGAGTTTTGCTTTCAGTTGCACTGTACAGTATGAAGCTATCGTAAAAAGAGGAGAGAAAAGCTGCACTAGGATTTTGCTGTACATAGGTGATGCTGCTGAAAATATACTAATGCTGAGTGCTTATGAAGATTTTTAAAGCAAAAAAAAAAGTGAGGCAATAGCAGAGGCGAATGGATTTTGAAACCCATCCATATGCACTTCATGTAATGCGAAGTTTTGTAAAACACTATGCAAGGATGTACCATATGTCAAATTGCAGAACAGGCTCTGACACTACCAGTTTCATACAATTTAATAACAAGCATTTAAACTTCAACCATTTCTAGTGACTCAAGTGACAATATGCTTGAATATCAGGCTGTCTCCTCTGTTTTCCACAGCCAGCCATCTTGAGAGTTGCCATAAGACTTTATCTGCTGATTATTTTTTCTTAAAGCAGTGTTAGCAGCAGCAGTCCCACTGTTGTGCTGAATGAACACTTTTCTTTTTAGCCTTAATTTTCAGGTGTTCACATAATTTTTCTAAGAACGTGTAATACCTAAAGCTAATTAGTATATTTCAAAGAGGCAGGAGGGAAGCAAAAAGAGAAGAAAAAAACACCTCTTCATAGGCTCAGTTTCTGGAATTGCTAGTTTCACAAAACTCAAACAAAACTGAATTTGTACAGAATAAGGAAACTTGTTTATTTCCATCTAATGGCAAAATTTAAAAAAAAAACCCAAACCTTTCTAATACTTGCAGTTATGGTCTGTAAGGACTATGAATCATTCCAAGTATTTTATTCCAGGAATAGATGGTTTTAAGTAACAGAGAAATGTACTGTTGAGGAAATGCTCCTATTCTACACAGCTTTTTAACTGAAAGAGGAATGTGGTATTGAGGATATGTTCCTAATTAATCTAGACAGTTCTAGATCACAATCATCTCTTGAAGCTTTGATGTCTATCAATTGCTACTTGGAATAACAGGAGAGAGGTTATTAGTTTTTACTAGTGTTTGTTCTTCTGTTTTTTTAAAAAATAAGAGAATGGGAAGAAAACAAAAATACCAGCATAATTTTGTTTGGGGAGAAATTTAAAAGGAAAAAAAAACCCCAAAGTCTAACATCTTTATATGCTCAAGAACAAAAGTTGTCAGTAAAAATGCCAATAGTATGTAAAACAGAGACAAGTCATGGTTGTTGTGGGAAACTGTAAATTTGAATCCTTCAGTTTGTGTATTCCAAAGCAGGTGTTCAGCTGCTATAAATCAGCAAAACTCCCTGACCCTTAATTTCTTAACCACAGGAATGTGCTGAGGATTTTTTTTCACCGAATTTAGTTAAGCTAAGTAGCAGCATTCTAGCTATTCTAAGAACTACAACACCCTCTATTGGGCAAAGAATTTTCATTCAAATATGGAAAACCAGTTACTTTCAATGATCCAAAGCAAGCACTAGTTGCATTTTTCCGAAGTTCACGCTTGAGTGCATGATGCGTACATACACAGTCTATACAAATAAGCTATATATAACTATAATGATGAATAAAATCCTATGATTTATTTTGGTGTGATGATAACATTTTATAAAGAGGAAGTAGGAATTCATCATTTGATGAAAGAAAAGACCATCTCAGCTCAATTAAGAGGTTACTCCTGAAACTCCTTTTCCCTGAATTTTCTCATTTCATAAGTGCTTTTCTCAGTACTGCTCTGCATCTCCTCCGAACAAACCAGTCTTCCCAAAATGGGTGCTCCTTTTGGATTTGATCCTTGCATTCTTCCTTATGTATTCTTAAAATGTCACAACTGTGTGATACTTTTGAAGGTTGCACTGCAGACACAAATGTGTCACAGCT
>VYZQ01018524.1:0-10509 GCA_013400655.1 Mystacornis crossleyi
TAAAAAATTAAAAATTATTTTAAAATCTTCATGTTCATTGTTGGGGGTTGAGGAGGTTTTCTTTGTGTGTGTGTGTGTGTTCTTTTCTTTTGCTCTCAAAGGAATTTTTCCCCATGTTAAGGCACATTGCTGGGTACTTAAGAGAAACAAAGGACNATACATATATATATATATAAGTAAAGACCTGTTATTCCTATTTCTCATATATTTGCCTGAAAGCCCCTCATTTTCAAAATTATAATAGTTCGGGAGGAAGGGGGTTACATTTTTCCATTCCGGGGTTGGAGGGGGACTCCTGCCTGCCTTAGTAGACACCTGTCCAAACCAGGACATCCATGCAAGAAAAAACATCTACTCTGGATACCAGAAAAAAAATGTGTGTACTAACATGGTTTTGTGCTATATTAGAGACTGAGTATTACTTTCCTTTCTCTGTAGATATAGAATGCTAAAGCACTGTAACCTTGCAGTATAATATCCCATGCTATAAATCACTATGCTGATGTGCGTATGCTGACGTAATGTGCTGATGTACCTCCAGGCCTAAAGTTGTCTAAGATTCTACCATGTCTAGATTCTCACTAATGATCATCCAGATCATCCAAAGTTATGCTGAATGTGAAAAGAAAGCAAAAATTTAACTATAAAATACCTTGCCTTTTGTGGTCCTGAGCCTTCATAGCTGCAATTTCACTCAGCACAACATACACTGAAGCTAAGAACACTGCACAAACCACTTGAACAGTACTATAGCACTTGGAATGATCTACCTTACGTGTTTATTTGTAGAGGAAGGCTTCTGCAATCATTGTACACCAGTATATGCACACATTTCTTTAAACTGCCTGAAGAGGTCAGGGAGTACAACTAGATGATCATTGTAGGACCCTTCCAACTGAACTAAAAATCTCCACAGAAGAGCCAACCAAAAAAACATACCATAGAAAGCTATTTTTCCCTAACCTGAAGAACTGAGCAGTGTGTCCCTGAGTAAGTACATTATGCGAACTAAGCCTCCTTTTTGGATACATGAAACTATTTAGCAAGTGTACTCTTCTATTTCTCTCCACATAAAAGGTTCTTTCTTTGTTCTCAAAGGATACATCATGTTGGGATGAGTTCTTAATTCATATCTAATCTCCACACCAGGATTTTTCATGCATCTCTTATTCTCCCAAATGTACTGTTTACAGCCATTGTACAAATATTGCTCTAATGAGATCAGTTAAGAATTACATATATTGTGAACTTTTATAGTTGAAAGTAGAATACCTCTATCCCTTTTATTTAATATCCATGGGTGCTTCTAGTACAGTTCTCCTGTCCTGTTAAAAGAATTTTCTTTAGCAAGATGTCAGACGATGGCTAGAGTTAATAATCACCAGGTTAAAAGCTCAAGCTGTCCATTGAGTTTCATATATAAAGCCTGTTTCATATACTGAAACTGCTTGCAAGCCTTTGGTTTGGTTCTACTTACTTACTTTACACATATTTTATCCATAACAGAATATGTATTGGTTTGGTAGGTGCAGAGTACAAAAAGAAGAATTCATTTTTTACAGAGGTGAGTGAAGCTACTGAGGATACAAATTGCACCAGGAAAATAAGTTTCTTTGACCAGAAATGAAAGAAATACTGTAAAAAAGGAGTACAGATAACTCTTATATTTTGGAAATGGACAAAGTATGACTACTTGATAATGACTGTATATCAGGATTTCATTGTCTGCAACAGTTTTTCAACACCACTACTAGATATTACAAGTAAAAATATCTCCATTAATTGCAGAATCATTTGCATTCTCTTAAATTCAAATCAGGTGAAGTCACCAGAATGAAATTTAAAAAAAGAAGAAAGCTATTTAAATGACTCTCCAAACTTGTGTGATCTCTGGGGTGTACTCCTCTTATCCCTTGTTTCAGTTATGAGATTTAACAACCATGAGTGCATATTGCTTTGTGGGGGAAGAGTGAATTTTGAGTGCTGAGAAAAAAACCAGTGCATAACCCATGGTGAAATACAGGCTTGTTCCTGGTAGTCTTAACAGATATAGAGAGATATAGTTAAAGAGATAGTGAATATAAATAAGGAAAATGAATAAACCAGGTTTTGTTATGGATTCTCACTAAATGAGTGAAGTAGAGCATATGGAATTTCTCTGAGTTTTTGCAAGCACAGCTACTCTATAATTCATACTGCCTCGTATGAATGGAAATATTTGTGTGAATGTCAATTGTCCTTCACTTTTAATGAGAGAATTTTTAAAAAATGTCCATCTATGGATTCTCTGGTGTTTATGGTACAGCTGACAAATTTCTTTTTTTCACAAAGCAATTCTAGTAAAATGCTTCTTAAACTTGAGACAACAACAGTAAACTGGGTTTTCTACAGTAAGTGCAGACCATTAATGCCTGCAGAGTTCATGACTGAGAAACTCTTGTAGGGCAGAAAATGGTTCAGACTCCTTGCATTGTGGAGATACATGATGGAGTCGCATAGAAAGCATATTGAGGAACACTCTTTTATCCCCTGTATTCCAGCGGCTCCTCTTCCATACTGTCTTTGGAGTGATGGCTAACTGAACTATATGTTCAGCTCCTGAAGTCTGTTTAACAGTTATTGTTATTCCATGCAGTGTGAAAACGTATCCGCAGCTGCACCTCATCACAGAATATGGATCGGTTTTTCTGAGTGTGTAGGTAATTGTAGAAGGAAATAGCCTTAATTTAATACAAGTAATTACTCAAATACTGTTAATGAAACTTATTATCATCTTCATTTACATAGCACTATTTACCTATAATGAGTAAAGCTGTAAAGTTCTAGGATAAAGCACACATTAGTGCTTTACATCCTAGAACACACACAGCTACCTACACATTCCTTAGGTGTTTTACCTAGATAAACGTAATTTTTGATTCTTAATTTGAAAGACTTGGACTAATTTCTTCAGCCATCTTTGATCAGCTGGAGAGCTTCTTTGGAGTATTAGGTACTTTCGGTGAAATTTTTTTTCTGAAGAACTTACAAGATCTGAAAATCAGATCTTAAGCTGATCATAGTGACTAGAGAATTCTCCTGATATCTACAAGGATATTGTGCTTAGAGTGGAAAGCTTGAATGGTTCCTGAGTGCCCTGGAACAAAATACCAAGCAAGAGGTACTTTACTGAAAGCTTTTTCATGTAAGTCCCTGAAAGTTTTGCCTGTGTGAAGATGGTCAGACTTTCCACTGAATGGCAGCAGTGAAATAGCTAATATAATCGTATAACCAGCCTATTTCACCAAAGAAACTTACTGTAGTGGAGATAACTATTGTCTCACTGTCTTATGTGGTCCTAGTGGCTCCACTGAAGTATCAGAAATTTTGGACTTGATTTTGTGGTAAGGAAAATTATGAAGATGCTTCAGTTTTAATTGACTTGACCCATGAAAGTTGGTCCAGATGGCAAAAGTACTACCTGGCTTTGTTTGAGGTAGTCCTGGGAAGCAAACAAAACCTTACGTACAGTTTGTGCTGGCTTACTGCTTAGTTCCATTTCCAGGTGAGGATGAGCATCTCTTTCAGGCATGCTCACTGTCAGACTCATCAGGGCTTTCTGGCTGCACTCCATGCTGGCATAGTCACTCAAGAGCGGTACTTCAATGGAAATGATGTTTTCTTCACTTGTAACTGCTTCTGCAGGGATTTCTTCATGCCTCAGGCTCATGCCTGTGTTATTGCTAGGATTTTCTGGCTGGCAAGTGTCATGCTTGCTGTCTTGTCCACCATCTGTGAAGAGGTCTAGCATCAGAGGAGCCTTTGACTCGTGCTCTATGACAAAAAGGCTGGTGGTATCATTGTCTGACAGGGCCTGCAGCAGTGACTTTGAAACAGGATTCCCGTTAGTCTGGGAGACAAAGCAAGGAAAAAGAATTATATGCTAATTAATCCATTTTATCTCATTTTTGGTTTTAGAAATATGAATGAAAATACTTATTTCCCTAATTTAGATGACCCTCTTCTCCTGTCCCATAGTATTTAAGTAAAGTTTCTCTTGCTTTTATGTTTACTTGGGACCAAATGTAGTGATGATAAAATGCAAGCCTCATGATCTGCTGTTCTGAGAACAAAAGCTTTCAAAAAATTTAGCAAATTTTATAAATGTCATTATAAAAAGGCAGCAACTTGAACAGCAGCTGGACAAGATTAAGCTGTCAGCTGCTGTGAACAGTTTGTTATTAAACTTTATGCCATGTTGTGATCTGAGTATACCCGGAGTATCAAGTTTTTGCAAAATCTGGATGGTTAAATGGAGAACAGGCGGTAACACCAAGCTTTCTTATTTTCTACTTAGATTGTTCTGGATTTGCCCATATTTGCCATAATATTTTTTAAATTATGGGCAGACTGGCATAGCTATTAGATTTTTTTCTTTTCTTCCCCCTGCCCCCCGTCCCCCCAATTGCTCTAAATATTTTTGCAAGAAATAAGTAAGGGTGTATGGTTTTTTATTTCTTTCTTCTTACAGTTTATGATCTGACCAGCAAATAAGAATGCTGCTCTTTGAAATCTCAGCCATACCACATGAGATACCTGTATTTTTCTCTTGTAATTGGATGAGTAGACACCACTGCATGGTTAATTTCTGACTTGTTTTGAATAAAGATCTATGTGATATGTATCTTCATTATCATATTTTTTTTAATGAAGAGCAGCACAAATTCCACAGCTACCAAATCTAAAATAGGTTTTATGTCTACCTGGACTTTAGTAAAGCCTGTGATATCATTTCCCACAGAATTCTCCTGGATAAAATGGCTGCTCCTGTCTTCGACAGGTGCACTGTTCACTGGGTAAAAATCTGTCTGGATGGCCAAGCCCAGAGACTCGTGGTGAGTGGAGTTACATCCAGCTGGTGTCCGGTCACAGGCGTTGCTCCCCAGAGCTCAGTACTGAGGCCAGTCCTGTTTGGTACCTTCATCAATGATTTCATGAAGTGCACCCTCATTCAGTTTGCAGGTGACACCAAGCTGGGTGGGAGTGCTGATCTGCTGGAGGGTAGGAAGGCTCTGCAGAGGGATCTGGACACGCTGGATCATGGGCTGAGGCCGATGGTGTGAGGTTCAACAAGGCCCAGTGCCGGGTCCTGCCCTTGGGTCACAACAATCCCAGGCAGTGCCACAGGCTGGGTCAGAGTGGCTGCAAAGCTGCCCAGTGGAAAAGGAGCTGGGGGTGCTGGTGACAGGGGCTGAACATGAGCCAGAGTGTGCCCAGGTGGCCAAGAAGGCCAATGGCATCCTGGCCTGGATCAACAATAGTGTGGCCAGCAGAACCAGGGCTGGGATTGTCCCCCTGTGCTGGGCACTGGTGAGGCCAAACCTCAAATCCTGTGTTCAGTTCTGGGCTCTCAGAAAGAACACTGAGGTGCTGTAGTGGGTCCAGAGAGGGTCAGTGGAATTGGTGAAGGGTCTGGACGACAAGTCCTGTGAGGAGCATCTGAGGGATCTGATGATGTTTAGTCTGGAGAAAAGGAGGCTCAGGGGAGACCTTATTGCTCCTTACAACTGCCTGACAGGAGGATATAGTGACGTGGGAGTTGGTCTCTTTACCTAGGTAACAAGTGACAGGATGAGAAGAAATGGCCTCAAGCTGCACCAGGAAAGGTTTAGATTGGATATTAGGAAGAATTTCTTCTCTAAAAGGGTGGTCATGCTGTCCAGGGATGTGGTGGATTCACTATGCCTGAAAGTGTTCAGAAAGTCCACAATTGTCACCTGGGGACATGAATTAGTGGTGAACACAGTGGTGCTGGTTAATGGTTAGACTTGATGATCATGGAGGTCTTTTCCAAATAACATAGCAATTCTATGATTTTGTCTGAAAGAAGCAATAGGTGAAGAAGAAGAAGAAGTATCTTCAAAGAGTCTTGTCTGTATACGAAGAACAGGAGACTGGGTGACTAACTGACGTTTTAATTCTCCATAGTTCACTTTCCTGGTCTCTATAATGAAAATGTCTCCAGTTCCTCCTGCTGCTCTGTACCATGAGATGTATCATTGACTTATATTTCGTTAAATAATCATCTGTCTGGAGAACAAGTCGTCTTGTTGTCTATCTGGACTATTTTTGTGTTTTTGTCAAGAGTTGCTACATAGCTCAGCTAAACTGGTGCAGCTCAGTCTTGAAACAACTACAGATAGAATAAATGTACAGAATTTAGCAAGATTTGCTCCCTGCCTCTGTTTTGCAGTGCCCATTTGGGCACCTTTCTCTACAGTTCATTAGTTGTTCAGAATACCAAATTACTTCTCAACAATGTATCTGGTAACCTGCTTATTTTACTGTCTCCTGACATAGTGCTTTTTCTGCATTCTTCCAAACCATTAGCTGGTATCTGGATTTCTGTGTCTGACATGTTATCGACATTATGGTATTCTCTACCAGGTGTGGTTTACACAGACTTAATTTTCTTAGTTGCTTTGCCTCTGAAGGAGAAGTTAAAGGTATTTTAAATTTAGGTATTTTGCTTTTAAATATTTTATGTCAACCTGGCACTCTGGTTCATAAAACCTATTAGTCCTTTCTGTAGCATACAGTGGCAGTGTATTTCACTTGCAATTCTTCATTGCAACATGACTACCTGATAATAGCTCTGAACTTAACACTTCTTTATCTACATTTAGGTGGAAGAAAGGAAGAAAGAAAGTGAGGAAATCCTGATCTGGAAAATCCATACTTTCTGTGTTGCAGAGAGCAGTGCTGATGTTCAGCTAAACTTTTGATTAACAGCAGATTATCAGGTCTTCTGAAATTTTGTTTCTGATTACTTCACTCTGTATCCCAGTTTTGGCCAGTGTCTGGCTTGTGGATACCTACCTGCTAGCCAGTGCCTGAAATCTGACTAGATAGAAGTCTGCTTGTGAAAGCTCACGAGTGAAACTAGTAGATTGACAAATGCCAAATTAACTTCGTGTCTTTCAGAAAAAGAGATTTTAGAAAAAGGGAAGCAGTACTAGTTCCTGCTCCAAAAACATGGTGGTAGGTGGTCTGAGACTTAAGAGATACACTTAGGTGTTCTAAGATGAGGACTTTTCATATCAGATGTCACCACAATTGCAGCCGAAATCTTATGAAACAGGGGAAGGCAGGAAGGGGAAGATACAAATAAGTCCACTAAAAGGCAAAGGTGGATAATGTGGTCTCCAGCAGCTGCTTCTAACAGCTGTATTTTTTTCTAACAGCTGATTTCCCTGCTTTTTTAGTGTTGAAATTCAGGTATACTTATCAAAATATCTGAGAAGGCTGTGGGCAAGATGTGAGCATGCTGCTGAACCTTGGTGCCCTTTGACCAGTAGGTGCCCCTCAGACAGCTATCAGCTGCCAGCTAGAGCCCCTGGATTGTTTTGGAGGCAAGCAGGGACTGAGGAGTGAGGAGTGGACTTCAGAAAACACCATGTCACATGGCCTCTGTCATGAGACTTCTCTGGAATTCGGCCACAATTCATTACTTTGTATTTTGAATAACTTGTACTTAATAGTTTGCGTTGGTGAAAACGGACTGAATATAAAAACTGAATTTCTCTCTTTAGACTCCATCTACCCCCATTCAGCTTTGATTTGTTCTTTTAAGAATCATGCCTTTAAAAATGCTCTACAATGTACTCAAAAAAGTCCGAGACCTTTATTAAATTTAAAAGTGTATACAGCCTATGCCTAAGTAACAACCATCCCCCATCCCCTATTTTGAATATTACTCTGGCTTCCCAGCTGTTGATATTAGACATTTTCCAGAGTGAAGTGTGAGAGAACAAATGACTAGCATTATTGATTAATCAAAGATCTCCCGTGTGTATTTTTTCACGCCATCAGAGGAGTACTTGCCATATCTTGGAGTGCACTGCTGTTTCTTGGGCTTGGTACACTGGGCCAGTATGATATTTTCAGCCTGTAAAGAAGTATTTTAAATTTATCGTTAGGTTAAATGACTGACATTTCCTATGCATTTAAATTAATTACCTTTCATATATAACAATTAACATTTTTGTGACCATCAAAAACAGGTGTTCTACAAAGACTTTCAAGCATAGTGTTAATTAGAAGCTGAAGACCAAACTTGGTAGTCTATACTGAAATACTGAGTTAATGATGATTAGCATCTTTGTTTAATGACAAAGGAGCTGTGAAAGTGCTGGCAGTGTCGTCTCTTTCTATACATTTGTTCTATACATTTAATATTTCTACACATCTATACATCATTTTTATACATCATTTCCACAAAACCTCCATCTTCCTTGAGGGCTCTGAGACAAATAGGACGAAGTTTGTTTCAGTATTTGTTCCTGGGCTTTCTTTCCCTTAAAAGCAAAGAGCGAGATACTGCTCCATTCAGCCTGTGTGCAGTGGCACTGGTGGTCTGGAAGAAGTTCTAAGGGGGACAACACAGCTCCTGCTCTTTTCTGATTGTTTTGAGTGTGGCTCATTCTGGGAGCTATTACATATAACATCTCACCTCCATAAAAAAAGGCCTCAACACCGCTGTAAGAGAGGCTGAGAGTTTAAGTAGTCCATCACTCCACCTTAGCATTGGCTTCAGGGTTTTTCAGTTTTGAAATTAAATCTAGACTTCATTAGCTTTAGGATACTTTGTCTCTGCTTAGGCTGTGGTTTGAGGTGATGAATGTGGCTGTAAAGTTACTGGATCTCTAGCTGATCCTGTGAAGGTTGGTGTTTGGCTGACTGGCTAGCTCCTTTCTTACAAATCAGGAAGGGAATTCAGATGATGGTATCACTGGGCCCCTTCATCTCAGTTCAAAATGTTCAATATTACAACAAATTTGCAGATTTAAGCACTATTTTGCAGTGCTGCGCTGGGGTCCTGTGTGCTGCCTGATTGTTTTGTAGTTTCGGGGGTTTTTTCCTATTCTTTTCTACTGGGCCCAGACAATGAAGTGTGATCTTATCTTTAACAGAATGAAGTTTGCTCCAGGTCAAAACTTTGGTGTAGGTCTCAGAAGTTCTTGTCAAAACTGCTGTATCAGACATAGTGCAACTCAAAGTACAATCTGAAAAGGTAAGAGCACAGGAAGCTTCATGGGGAGTGTGTTTCCCAGTGGTAAGGACAGGAGTTTTAGCTAAAGCAGGCTGTGTGGCTTTCAAGCCACAGGTTGTGCCACCTGTCCTTTAGCAAGAGTGCTGCCAGCTTCTGAGGCTGGTGCTTTGTGAAGAGGGGAAAAAGGAAGGGTAGTGTTCTAGGACACCAAATACTAACATGAGTGGTTGTATGCAATTAAGTTTGTCAGAAAATTAATATTAGAACCTATTACTATTACATTTTCTTTTAGTTGGAGTGTATGCCCCAATATTGTACCTCAGATTATTATGTGGTGGTGAATAATTTATTATTGCAGAACACAGTCTCTCCTAAAATAAGAGGATCACTTCCAGATCTTACAGGCACCCTTGTTATTCTCTCTTGTTCCTACTTATTCATGTATTACTCCTTCTCATCATGTGCTTATATGCATACTTTATACATTTAATATCCAAATGTGTTTGCAAGAAACATATTAGATAAAAATAATCAAATGCATGCTTTATCTACAGGTAGAGCATTATTTCCCACTGTGAGAAATGGTCTTGGCTCTTTCTGAGGGTGTTTGTGACAGGAAATAGTTAGATAATGGAATCAAAAGCTAAAGATTATAGATTTCTGACAAACTCTTTTTACTATTTAATCAGCATATAGTGGCTTGTAATTGCTCTCACTGTGAAATGAGTGTGGTGGCTTTTGTGTTGTGTGTTTTTTGAGTTGTGTTGCCTTCAATGACAAAAAAGGTCCAGTGCTATGAAACTCAGAGCTAAGCAAAACAAGAGTGCTGGTAACAACTCCAGCCAATATTCTGTTCTTACCTTTTAAGCACCAGAGAACAAGTGAGAGCTGCAAAAACTGGAATGAGAATCATGCTGAAGCAAAGGCCAATCACAAAACCTTCAAATTCTCCTTTATCTGATGGGAAACAGAGAGATTGAATCAGATTTATGGAGTTAAGTACAGAAAGGCCTTAATAACTTCATGAGAGAAATATTTCAAACAGAAGTCAAAGCCAACTTTACACTTGTTCTGGAATTTAAGTAAAATCTACTTAAAACTAGACCTGGTATTTTCAGGGGAGTGTGAACTTTTCAGGTTTGTATTTCAAAGATATCTAGGTATCACAGAGTCACAGAATGGTTGGGATTGGAAGGGATCTCTGAAGATCACTTATTCTAACTCCCTGCTAAAGCAAGTTCACCTACAGCAGGTGACACAGGATGACATCCAGGCAGGTTTTGAATACCTCTAGGGAAGAAGACTCCCCAGCCTCTCTGGGCAATCTGTTCCTGTTCTCCATCACCCTCACAGTAAAGAAATTCTTCCTCATGTTCAGGTGGAAATTCCTGTGTTTCAGTTTATTGCCTCTTGTTGTGTCACTGGGCACCACAGAAAATCCTCCTGACACTTGCCCTTACGGTATTTGTATACATCTT
>VYZQ01018524.1:10544-62157 GCA_013400655.1 Mystacornis crossleyi
CAAACTCTTTTTACTATTTAATCAGCATATAGTGGCTTGTAATTGCTCTCACTGTGAAATGAGTGTGGTGGCTTTTGTGTTGTGTGTTTTTTGAGTTGTGTTGCCTTCAATGACAAAAAAGGTCCAGTGCTATGAAACTCAGAGCTAAGCAAAACAAGAGTGCTGGTAACAACTCCAGCCAATATTCTGTTCTTACCTTTTAAGCACCAGAGAACAAGTGAGAGCTGCAAAAACTGGAATGAGAATCATGCTGAAGCAAAGGCCAATCACAAAACCTTCAAATTCTCCTTTATCTGATGGGAAACAGAGAGATTGAATCAGATTTATGGAGTTAAGTACAGAAAGGCCTTAATAACTTCATGAGAGAAATATTTCAAACAGAAGTCAAAGCCAACTTTACACTTGTTCTGGAATTTAAGTAAAATCTACTTAAAACTAGACCTGGTATTTTCAGGGGAGTGTGAACTTTTCAGGTTTGTATTTCAAAGATATCTAGGTATCACAGAGTCACAGAATGGTTGGGATTGGAAGGGATCTCTGAAGATCACTTATTCTAACTCCCTGCTAAAGCAAGTTCACCTACAGCAGGTGACACAGGATGACATCCAGGCAGGTTTTGAATACCTCTAGGGAAGAAGACTCCCCAGCCTCTCTGGGCAATCTGTTCCTGTTCTCCATCACCCTCACAGTAAAGAAATTCTTCCTCATGTTCAGGTGGAAATTCCTGTGTTTCAGTTTATTGCCTCTTGTTGTGTCACTGGGCACCACAGAAAATCCTCCTGACACTTGCCCTTACGGTATTTGTATACATCTTGTATACAACAAGATCTCCTCTCTGTTTCCTCCACTCCAGGATAAAAAGTCCCAGCTCTCTCAGCCTTTCCTCATTAGCAAAGTGTTCCAGCACTCTAAACACCTTTGCAACCCTTCACTGGACCCACTCCAGGAGCTCCATGTCTCTCTTGTCCTGAGGAGCCCAGAACTGGACACAGCATCCCAGGTGAGGCCTCACCAGGGCTGGTACAGGGGCCGGATCACTTTCCATGACCTGCTGGCCATGCTCTTCCTAATGCCCCCCAGGATACCACTGGCCTTCTTGGCCACCAGGACACTCTGCTGGCTCATGGACAGCTCGTTTCCACCAGGACCCCCAGGTCCTTCTCTGCAGAGCTGCCCCCACAGCAGGTCAGCCCCAGCCTGTGCTGGTGCCTGGGGTTGTTCCTCCCCAGGTGCAGGACCCTGCACTTGCCTTTGCTGAATTCAGATGGTTCTTCTCTGCCCATCTCTCCTACCTGTCAAGTATATTTTTTCACCCCATGGTGTTATGTGAGATCCAGCTGATTTTAACAAGTCAGGACTCTCATGCACATCTGACTTAATAGGAAATTATTTGAGTGAAAGTGGTTTTAATCTGTTTCAGGATTTACTGGTTGGGGTTTTTTGTTTGTTTGGTGTTTTTTTGTTAGGTTGGGTTTTTTGTTTGTTGGGGGTTTTATTGTTGGGTTTTGTTTGTTTGTTTTATTTGGTTGGGGTTTTTTGTGAGATCACGCCTGGTCCTGATAGCAATAAAATGTTTTGTGTATTTGGTTGGTGCCCATGCTTTACTTTCTAAGAATATTAAGACCACTTTATCTGTAATCCGCCACTTGTCAATTCTTGGTGCAAACCTTTGTCTCCTACTGCCTCTGTTAATACTTGCTTGAGATACTTTCTGTTGTTATCCCACCTGCCTAAAGAGGAGAAAATATTTGAGTGGTTAATGAAGGTTGATAAAGTGCTCAGGCAGTGAGAGCACTGCTGCTAACACTTAACATCCTCTGTGATGTTAAGACTGAGTGAGTGCAGAGGTCTTTTTTATAGATGGATACATCAAAAGTTTAAAAATAGTGCCAGGAAAGTGTGGCCAGTTCATGATTGTGTCACTGATATTGACAAACCATATTTGCAAAAAAACCACTTGCTTTTTCTTTTCCTACACGTCCCCCAACAAAAATGTCTTTTTTTTTTTTTTTTCCTTTAAACCAAACAGCTACCTAATAGTAAAAACTAATTTGGAAAGCTGTGAATTGCTTTGTAGCTGAAAAAGGCTTTTATAGCAAAGAAACCTGAGATTCTCCTAATGGATTAAGTAAACTGTGAAATACTGGGGGAGAGGAAAAATAGTAAATGTAATATTTAAATTCACTGTAATTACTTAAACTTTTGAAATGTTGTATTAATTTCACTCTGCAGTTTTGTTACTTTACTGAACAATTGAACACTCTCCAAATATATATTTGGTAGGATGAGTGGAATAGAGTCCTGCAGAAAAGCTCCAGGGAGATACTTTAATATTTTGTGTTGACAGGAGAAAGTTTTCAGTGGGGTGAGGAGGGGTGCAATCCCTGTTGATTTCAAGGAATATTTTAAATTTATTCTCTTTTGCTTTCTGCTTTACACTTTTGACTATTCAGTTGTTTGATTTTATACCTCCTTCACTTAACACACAAAAGCTGTTGTGGGAAGAAAGCATTGTCATACTATTGTCTCTGAATTTTACAGGTTACTGATAGCATCTTAGCATGTTCTTTTCTTTTTCTCTTTAGAAAGCTTCATTAAGGGAAGCTGTGGTCAAACAAAAAAAAGTCTGTTGCAGCGTTAGTTTTAGTTTAACTGATGCAGTGTTAAAAATATTTGTAAGACTAAGTTCAGCCAACCCTACATGATTTAAAGTTTTTAAACTTTTAACATGTAACTGTATTGGTCTTAGCCTATCCAGGCACCTCTGAGAAAAGCAAACTTTTGCCAGTGAACTAAAGGACCTGTTACTTAAAATGTGCTTATATTATAAGAAAGCAAAAGATACTTTGATTAATTTTCACCCACATAGGAGCAATTGAAAGATATTTAATTTTTTATTTTTACAGTTAATGGTTCAGGAAGCCAGTTTTATGTGATTGCTCAGGATTTTGCCAAGAGCAGACGATTGAAATTTACTAGTCACAGGAAGTAATTTAAACTGCTGAAATCTATGACAGTAACTGTCAATAAATAAAGATATGTGGACATAGCTAGCACAAAAAGGTCAGAAAAGATCTCAGACATGAAGAACCCTAGCTAAGTCTTCCATATGTACTAGGTAATGAAATACCTAGGCAGAGTTGTTTTGTGATACAAAGTTTACCTCTTACAGAGGAACAATTTTCTGTGTTTGCTCTCAGCAGCTGAGGATTGAAAAATAAATCTTGTGAGTGAGCACAGAGCATAAAGCAAAGATTCATGCTGGGTAATGCAGATGCATAGAGGTTCCACAGTACCATATTTTGGAGTGCTGAAAGGTTGTGAAAGAGTCAGAGGTCCTTCTCCAGCATTAGTGAATCCTGAAATCTGCACACGATAGGTGGTTTTTTCCTTCAGTCCAGTAAGATGGTAACTTGTGGTAGAAGAGTTGAGAGTAACAGCTGAAATACAAGAGGGTTTGGGGAGGAGATGATTAAATGAACTCTCATGGCTGAGCATATATCAGTGTTGCTGACTAGGGAAAAGGCAAAATTTCAGTGCCCTAATCCTCATCTGGAGGAAACACACTGTTCAGATGTTCTTTGGTTGGATACAAGATTTCTCCAAAATATTTATGTACATTTTAAATCCAGGGGTAAAAACATGAGCTTTTAACACACGAAGACTGTATTGGGTTTGCATGGCCAACTTTTGGTAGCACGGGGGCTACAAGGGTGGCTTCTGTGAGAAGCTGCCAGAAGCTTCCCATGTCCAACAGATCCAATCCCAGCTGGGCCCAGGACAGATGTGCCACTGGCCAAGGCTGAGCCAATTAGAAATGGTGGTAATGCCTCTGTGATAACAGATCTGAAAGGAAAAAAGTTGTTGTGCAAATGTAGTTGCAGCTAGAGAAGAGCGGGGTGAGAATATGTGAGAGGAACAGCCCTGCAGACACCAAGGACTGGAGAGAAGGAGAAACAGGAGGTGCTCCAGGCACTGGAGCTGAGGTTCCCCTGTAGCCTGTGGTTCAGCCTNCTGGGATGGACGGAGTGTAGAGAAAGGTGTTTTAAAGATTTGGTTTACTTGTCATTATCCTACTCTGAATTTCATCGGCAATAAATTCCATTAATTTCCCCAACNCTGGAGAGAAGGAGAAACAGGAGGTGCTCCAGGCACTGGAGCTGAGGTTCCCCTGTAGCCTGTGGTTCAGCCTATGGTGAGGCAGCTGTGGCTCTGAGCCCATGGAGGTCTCTGGGGATGCAGAGATCCACCTGCAGCCCACGGAGGAGACCCAGGCCAGAGCAGAAGGATTCCTGAGAGGGGGTTTTGAACCCATAGGAGGCCTATGCTGGAGCAGGGTCCTGACAGGGACCTGCAAACCCATGTAGAGAAAAGCCCATGCTGGACCAGGTTTCCTGGTAGGACTTGTGACTCTGTGGGAGATCCACACTGGAGCAGGCTGAAGGACTGCACCCTGTAGGAAGTGAACACTGTGAGTGCTGGAGCAGTTAATGGAGAACTGTAGCCCATGGGATGGCTCATGCTGGAGAAGTTCATGGAGAACTATCTCCTGTGGGAGGCACCCCATACTGGAGCAGGAGAGGGACTCTTCTCCCTGAGAAATGGCAGAAACAATCCGTGATGAACTGACCACAGTGCCCAACTCTGTGTCCCCCTGCACTGCTGGTGGGGAAGAGGTAGAGCCTGGGATGGACGGAGTGTAGAGAAAGGTGTTTTAAAGATTTGGTTTACTTGTCATTATCCTACTCTGAATTTCATCGGCAATAAATTCCATTAATTTCCCCAAGTCAAGCCTGTTTTGCCCATACAGTAATCTGAGATCTCTTCTAGTCCTTATCTCAACCTGTGAATGTTTTTTTTCCTTTGTTACTCTAATTTTCTCTCCCCTGTCCACTTGCAGAGGGGATAGAGTGGCTCTGGCATCCCATGGCTCTGGTATCCAGCCAGGGTCGAACCATCACAGGTGATGAATACTGGAGGCTGTGTATACTTCACGAGAGGAAAATATATCTAACATGCTGAAGAGTTGTTTCTGTGTTGATTGTAACAGTTAGGACTAGCCCTTATCACATGCTTTAGCCTCACTCCAGTAGTCAGTAGTTGTTCAGCTTGATTTATGCTAGTAATATTACTCATCATCCAGTACAGAAACAGGGCTGTTCATTCTGCTTTACCTGCTTTTTGGGGCTTTCAGCTCAGCCTTTCTTTTCTGAGGGTGCAGTGACTTTTCCCTTGGCCAGGGATAATGTGCAAGCAACCATGTTGTAAGGATGCTTTTAATGGGGCAGAAATTACTTTTCAAGTTTGCCACTGTGGATTTAAGATCTTCACAGAAGTGGATGTGGTGCTGTAGCCTATGGACTTCCTGTCCTCAAATTCTCCAATAAAATTATACTTCTTGCCTGGAAAACATGGCAATTGGGTGTCATGTCACTCCTGTATTGACTGATTAAGACAGAGGGAAAAAAAAGGTATTAGCTTAAGTCCTGGATGTTCCCATTCTGCCTCCTCTTGTGCTTTCAGATAGGTATTTGAAGTGGAATAGCATCTCCAGAAGACTTTTTATGGTTCTGTAAAGGCATAGGTCAACATGAATTATAGAACTCTTGCTATCTTCCTTTGTCTTACATGTTCTTTGTCTTCCCCAGCATGTCTTCAATTTTATTTGAAAGTCAGTGTGTACAAAGTTAATGTATTATTACTTATGGCAAAGAGACTTTCCACGATAGATCAGAAAAAAAAATGTTTATCAAAAGAAGTAGGGAGTTTTTTTTAAATTGAAAACTCAAGTTGAATTCACAACTATTAATTTATTCTAATGTGTAGAAGTTTCATCATTTCTAGTTTTTTAAGGTTGGAAAAGACCTTTAAGGTCATCAAGTCCAAAATTACACATAAAAACAATCAGTTTAAGAAAATGTTTCTAAAAGTAAATTTATAATGGTGTCTTTGGAAACAGGTAAGAACTACAAACTGGTAATTGAGTTGAAAAATGAAATATCTAATACCTTACATCCTATAGAAAGGCTCAGACTTAAGCTTGGATGAATTGCAATGAAACACAAAAGTGTTGTGACTGAAATCTTAATACTTCAGAAATACTGGAAGTGTATGTCTTCTTTTAAGTGTTACTAGAGAATTCTGCTTTAGTCTTAGAAATGTAATTTTTGAGGAAATAGCAGTATTTAGTTTAAGATAAGATCTAGAAAACTCTAAGTGTTCATGGGAGCATCTAGAGCATTGAAAGTCTAACCAGGAGCTGACCTTTGAGAGCAGAGCATTCAATTTGCACAGAAATTGTAAATAACTCAGTAGACTTAATGGTGTGAAGGAAGTTTTTCTTTCATGACTCTGAGCTGCTGCTTTGTTCTGGCAGTAGTGACTTACCCAGAGACTTTTTCCTTGATGAATCTGTGTAACTGATCCTGTATCCCTGGAGAAAGCCCAAACGGTCTTCTGCAGCTATTTCAGTCCACTTCACAAGTGCAGAATGCTTTGTGATGTTCAGAATTGTCACATTAGTGGGACCTGTCCTAGGAACTTAAAAAAACATATTTGAGTTCTGCACTAATACCTGTGCAATAGACATACAAGACTGAAACCTAGCTGCTTCCAAGAGAGTGGCTTGTCAGATTCTAGATCCCATAAATACAGTGTAAAGGGTGCAAGAGAAAGGCAAAATCTGCTGGAGTAAAAACCCCTCACTTTAAACAATACCAAAGTAAGCAGAAATTGTGACTGTCTCATTACGAATATTTTACTCCAGTAGCGATAGAGATACTAATTTCAACTTTCAATTTAAGACGTTATGAAATTGGGATTGGAAAATCTGATTTAATTTAAATTTGAGCCACATGGATCTGAGGAATAACAGTTCCTCTTACTGTTATTTTTGATAATGCCACATGTAATAAAAATATTTCTGTGGACTTGTCAGTAAGGTCACAGCTGACAGCTTTCAGGTCATTCACTGCCAGCACATAACTGCTAAGACTAAAGGCAATGCTAACTGGAGAACACTGTCAGTCACCTGGAAAGAAATTTTGTGTAGCCTTACTTTTATTGCTGCAGATAGGAAACAAGAAGAAATATAATGGGTGAGGTCATTCAAAGGGGAGAATACCTCCTTCAACGGAGTAAAAGTGGGTCACTCCAAAAGTCTTCTCATGTTCTATGAAACTTTCACACTGACACACATCAGATGTATGTACCATTATTTTGTACAACTTATATGGCTGAAAATTGTCTGGAAAACAAGTAAAGATATGTCAGGGTTTACTGAAAATTTATAAATTATAAAGAAGGAGAGGAAAGACGACAGCTTCATAGTTTTTCTGTATAGTTCTTGCTTTCTGAGACTCAAAGCATAGTATAAGAGTATAGTGTCTTACATTGAGTACAAAATACGTACATCCTTCTTCAATATCTCTAGATGCTTAATGCTAACTATTTCAAAACCAGAGCAGGACATAACATGGGTTTTCTTTTAAAAGGTGACAGATCTCTTTATAGTCTCCCTATGGGAGGCTTTAGCTGCTGAAGGAGATATTGGGAACTAAAATGGCTATAGTTATCTAATTTCAGGATAGGTATTTCCCACTCAGCTAGAATATATAAACCCAAGCAAAAAACCTAGATGTAATGTGGCACTGCAGATGTTGCAGAAGGACCAAGGTAAACAGTGAACCCTCTAGACGACTTTGTAGAACTCTGAGAAGTTGTTGACTGTAGAAGTTGACTGTAGAACTCTACAAAAGTTCTTTGTAGAAATTCAGCAAGAAGCCAAATGTTCTCTTGTACATAAAAACCAGTCCTGAATGGCCTTTGCAAAAGGCTACCTACATTATTTTAATCAAGATTTTCCATGTCTGTTCCATAAAGAAATCCCTGACTGAAACCCATCATGCCTAGCTTAGTAAGCAGAATACTGGAGTTGAGAACTTAGGCTTTGACAAATATAGACATTGGGATAAAAATTAATCTTAGGGAGTCTGTTTAACAGAGCAGTTTGTATTGAAAGACAAGCTTACCTCAGTACAAGATGAAAGGTTTTTTTTAAGCCTGGAAAGCCAGATCTGCCTTGAATATGGGCAAGGAGAGACGCTGTACCAGCAGCTCAGCTGCATTTCTTGCCCAACAGCATCCAGAAGAATCCTAATGAAAACCTGCTTTTTATCTGCCTTAGTGTTGCTAAGCATTAGATGATGACTCAGTACTAGACAAGTATTAAGAGTTACATTTATCTGGATGGATCTTCAGTTTGCCCTTAAAAAAAGAATGAAAGTCCTACTCTGCCCAACCAAAAATAACCAAGAGATGAAAGGGTGCCTCCATAGGAGGTGCGGTGGTTGCTGTTACCTAGTGTGAAATTTCCGGTAGCCGTAGTTACTATTTTCATGCGCATATCTTCTTTACCAGTGCCCCAGTCAACCACAAAACATTTTGGATTGTATTCTGGAGTCCATGTGACAACTGCATTGGTTCCCTGGCTTTTGATATGGATTTGACCAGGCAAGTCTGTGAACAAATATACAATTAAAGGTCCATAAACAGGAAAGCAGTTTTCTCACCTATTGTTCTTTCTTTATCCCCTTTGCTCTGTTTTTGGAGATTATTCATTAAGTAGTTATCATTGCAAGTGACCCACTTACCATAGTAAGGTTTACACTAATATTTCAGTACACGAAACTTAGCATTTACTACTTTGCAGTGGTGTCTGGGGGCTGCAGTGTTGATTGCTGTTCATGACTTTTCCTTGTTTCTGATTGTTGGAAATTAAATGGCTGTTCCAAGCTCCAGGAAGAAGAAGTCTGGTGTTGCTAAATAACCTTCTGTGAGCCACTAGTAGCTGCTGTACACAGAGCAACTGTGAGATAGTACTTGCCTGGGTAGGGGAGGAGGAGAAGGCACTAATAATGGATCATAGCTAGATAATTTAATATTTCATATATTTTGCATTTTCTGAAAGGATCTTGAAGATTTTGACATTTTAAAAGACAGGCTATTGAACTAGGAAAGACCTTCTGACTGACACTAAGAGGGGAGAAGAGCAACCTGCAATTTTGAGGCAAGAAGTGGACGTTGTGGCAGATATAAACGCTCTCTATTTTATCTCCTGTCTGGAAATCAGTACAAGAAAGGCAAATTAATTCTGAGGGAGTTGTGGTTGTCCAAGGGAGCTGGGATTGCTGGGGTTGTCTGAAAGGGCGGGGGTTGTTTAGTCTGGAGAAGAGGAGACTCAGGGGAGACCTTATCAGTCTCTGCAACTGCCTGAAAGGAGGATGTAGCCAGGTGGGGGTCAATCTCTTCTCCCAAGCAACTAGCAATAGGATAGGAGACACAGTCTCAAGCTGAACCAGGGAAAGTTTAGGCTCAACATTAGGAAGAATTTCCTCACAGAAAGTGTGATTGGGTATTGGAATGGGCTGCCCAGGGATGTGCTGGAGTCACTTTCCCTGGAGATGTTTAAGAAAAGACTGGATGTCACTTCAGTGCCACAGTCTTGTGGACAAGGTGGTGTTAGGTCATAGATTGGACTCAGTGATCTCAGAGGTCTTTTCCAAATTATCTTATTCTGTGATTCTGTAAAGAAAATGGCTGTACTAGCTGAGGAAAAGTTGTGTATGCTGAGAAGGAGTTTATCTTGAGAACGCGCTTAATGCAAGTATCTTCTCAGTAATTCATGACAGATACAGAGAAGCTGCACTGAAATACAATCAAATGGAAACAAGTGTCTGGAGAGAGCCATGAAATACAGGTTCAGAGGTTCTGTAGACAAATAATTGTCAGTCAAAAGGTGGCTTGAAATGTTCGATATATTTTATCAGAAGAGACCTAAGGGGCTGAAATATAAGGGCAAAATCAAGTTGTTACCTCTTTGCAGGGCAAAGGAGAATAGAACGAGGAGAGTGTTAGAGAGTTCTGGATAAGCAGTCATTTGCAGCTATCTGAAGCTCAACAAGGGTACTTGCACACTTCTTTGCTTGTGAATGCTACAGATTAATTATAAAAAAACCCTTACTTTAAGGTAAGAGAGGTTCTTCTTATATTGCAGTAAATATACCTCAAATTATAACACACAAAACTAGCTTATGTTATAAGGAAAACATTGTTAGTTCTATTTTCTAAATGAAAAGTTTATTTAGGCACTACAAAAGCTTACATCTTCATTAGAAAGTGACATGTACATCCTATCTGTTCTTTCTCCTATGTGTCACTTAGAGTAATAAAGGACAGTAGCAGGTCTCTTAATAGTTATTTAGCTCAAAAACTTAGACTTGTACATAGTTCTGTGAACTTTTTTTAAACAATGACATCTGCTTGATGTTGAGGACAGTCCATAAACCATTTTCTGAAGTAGATCCAGCACATGGTACTTTCTCTAGCTTGAGAAAACAAGTGCTAAACTGAATATTAAATTGCTAGTCTGTTAATCTACCAAAGGATCTTCTTAAGAAACAATTCTGACTCCCAGTATGTAAAAATATCAGCCTAAAAAATATTCAAGAGAATGCTTTCACCTATCCTGTCAAAAAGTAGCCTTAGAGATTGGTCATAAAACTTCCCACCGCTCTGGTAAATGGATGATAAGGTAAGTACCTGTTCCAGAGAATTCTGGGACAATGTAGATGGCTTGTGGAGATTCTCCTGCTTCATTATAAGCAGAAATATTAACTCTATAGTAAGCCATGGAGAGATTTACATGAATTTTTCTCTCTTTGAGAGAGATGCGATTTGGTGAGTGGCTGCAGCTGTTGGGTATTCTTTCCACATTAATGAAATATCCAAGGACGTTCTCACTTCGTGCTACCTAGCAAGAGGAAAAATATTATTATTCTATAAATGCTGTTATGTCCTGTGCAGAAAATCAAGAGGAATTTAATTGCATAAACAAAATGGAGCCTCTAATGATGAGGATAAAATTATGTTTTAATTATTATCGTGTAACTGTTTTAATTAGGTCATTAGGAATCAGTGAAGCAAAGCATTTCCTTAAAATTAAGAGCATGCTTAAATTGAGAGGATTTAAGTACAGGATTAAAAATTTTCCTTAACTGAGATTGTAGTTATGTGTATGCAATTAGTAATAACAGCAGTGAAGCAGCTGCAACGTTCTCTACATTTCACTGGAACACATCCCTCATTATTAGGAACTCAAAAGTTAATGAGAGGTGTTTAATTGAAATTTATGCCTCTGGGTATCCTCATCTACTAGGGCTTGGTTAGGTGTCTTTAAAGAGAAATGCTGGTAATTATGCTACAAATTTTGAACATGTTAAATATCCATTGGTAGAAATTTCTGGTGGTGATTCACTCATTATTTTACTGTACTAATCTTAATAAGAGATTGGAAAATGAGTGCACAGAAATGGAAATTACAGCAATATAGGCAGAAACTTAATACATGAAGGCCTGTGAATTCTTCAAGGATTATTTCTGATATTAATATTTTCTTATTTCTGGCACAAAATTAATAGTGTGTAGAAACTATGAAGCTTTGAGGCTGAGTTATTTTAAAGAAATAATTAGATAGTTTTGGAATAACAGAGACAGGAAGACATTTAGTAATTTAAAAGGCAGAGACACATGTCTTGTGAGGAATTTCAGATAAAGCTGGAAGCTCTTAAAATGAACACGTTTTTCCCTGAAAAAGAAGGAAAGTTTTAGTGATTTTTCAAGACTATATATTGATGTAGTTTTTCCTTGTTAGCTTCTAGCACCTAAATCATCAGCACATAGATCCAATGAATTCTGCAGCAAGTGTACAATATCCAATGCCTTTCGCGTATCAAGTGTTGTCTCAATACAATGAGAAAGTTTGTTTTTCCCTGCAATGTATTAAATAAATAGCATATACATAACAGAAGGTACCCAGACTCAAAGTGAACCTTACCTCCCAGTTCAGAAGAACACTTCTTCTTCCTGGAGAGACTTGTGTTGTCACATGATATGATATTCTTGGCTTGTTCACAAGTTCTGGTAAACATGGAAAAAAATGGAGACGTGCACTCAAATGAATCATTCTGATGTTCATCTTTTCAACAGTATCTGAAAATGCTATTCCATATGACACAAAAATTGGAAAATACTTTACATTCATACTTACTACCAGCAGGATGAAACTACATTTCACTTACTGTGAGGGACCAAAATCTCTTTGCTCCAAATGCAAACACAGTTGAGACCATCCTTGGTTATACATCTGAGCTGGACAATGTATGAAGACACAGCATTCACATTTGAAATGGTGACACTGATAACATTGCTTTCTACAGGCACCTAAAAAAAAATTCATTTATGTAGCAGCAATAAAACATAATCTTATTTTAATTGTTTTCTCAGCCTAAGACCGGTCTTCTGACTCAGCTGAAAGTAGAGGTTCCTGTCATCAAATAGGAATTACTGCACATTTTAGTCAAGGTATTTTCATTCTTTTCAAGGCATTCCCTCTTTTTCATGAACTTTTTCTGCTCACTCAGGACAATAAGTAACCTGGTCTAAATATTACTTTTAAAATCAGTTAGACATTACATATACTGAAAAATAAAAATTTACTTAACTCTGAGCCTTGCTGACATTCTCAAGAACAAGAACTTAAGGGAAAATTAAATATTAGAAAAGGCCTTATTTTTAAAACTATCATTACGTCTAAATAGATCCGCATGACTGATGTCTTAAAGAGCATGACTGGATTGAAAGTGTGGCTGCCTGTGCCTTGGCACTGCAAAAGTGATGTGCATCTGCAGCTGATGATGGCACTGGCATGGGAATGATGATGGAACTGTACAGGGAATGGAGTTTTTCTTGAAACAATGACATCACCCACATCTAAGAAAAATCCTGAGCTGAAAAATACAGAGAAAACAAGAGAAAAGACAATAGAAAACTGTTGTTATTGGTTAAAGTTTTCCCTAAATCCCCCCCTAAAAAAAACAAAGCCCCACTGTAAGGTGACCAGCTCTTCTCTTTCAGTTTCTGCAGTACTTTATTTTTTAATTAATAAGTTAATTAACTAACTTCTCTGGTAGTGTGCTCACCTCCCTCCCCTCTGCTTCCTCTGCATCCTGCCCTTTATTTCCTGTAATCCTGCTCAAGTGATAAGCACAATTAGCAGTCATAACAAATGTGTCTGGACCAACATCCGCTCAAAGCCGATTTGGGGCAGACAGATAACAACATGAAAGACAAGGGTTAATTTGAACAGTTCATCCACCTAACCATAGTGCTGGTTAAGGTTCAAGTCAACTTTGGAAGAAACTAATATCTGAAGTGAGCGTGCATATATGTCTTTAAGTGACTCATCTTACCCTTTAAATAGTGGACAGCCCACAGCCTCTTGAGCTCTCCTGCACAGCAGTGCGCTATGCAACAGTATCTCTTGAGTAAGGATACCTCTTAAGATTACTCCTCAAGGCTGAGAGAATTTTCATCTCATCAGATATTTGATAAGTGACTTGGAAATCAGTACACTGAAAATTTAAAACCTCATTTAAGTGATACAAAGGATTGATGGTGCACATACAATCCTTTAGACATAAACTGTTGACCAGGTCTGGGACTAAGTCTGAATCCAGAAGTAACTAGACTTGCAGGGGCTCTGAGAAGAATTTCAGAATGTAAGGGGAGCCTTTCTAAGCATCATGACCCAGTTAAAAAGTCTCTCTAACAGTTCTGTCTGATTCTATCCTCTATGACGTACTCAAGTGCTCCTTGCCATCTACTCTTGTTAAATGCCTGTCACATTTACTATTAAACTTTGCTAAATTTCTGTTTTATATTAATAAATTATTGCTACTTCTTTCTCATGAGTGAAGGGTATTACTCTGTCCATGACAACATCATATAATTTTGCTAATAAAAAATGCTTGGCTGCAAAAAATCCCACTACACACAATACTACAGAGAGACTACAAATCTCTGTAGAACAAGAGGGAAGTGGAATGGATTTAAAACACAAGTTTTAAATTACATTACGGGTACATTTATCCTACTCTTGATAAACACTAGCTTTATACATTCTCTGTGCATGTATGGCCATACTCATCTGCAAGTGTAGCCTGTTTTCACATGATTAGGAAGAGATTACAGCCTACATTCATAGGATCAGTGGGGACCTGTAATCTTGAGTCATTTATATCACCCATTGTGACTGTCTCTACTAGTTCTTCATGTGAATCTTCCATCTCCCATCTCCAGAACTTGCAGGGCATGCATTTGTACTTCTCTTAACCCTCTGTTCTTCCACATGCCACGTCCCAGACAGTCTGCACATGGTTGTCAATCTATTGCACTACTGGGTTGGCAATACTTGGGTAATTGGCTGCCCTAGGATGGTCCAGGACTTGTATGCAAGTGAACAAGGGGACCCGTTCAAGACCTGCACGTTCTTTGTACTGAGGTGAAGCTTTTCTTACATGGCCCTCTCAAAGTACCTCTTCTGAAGTGGCTAAACAAACTGGCAGTGAGCTATGAGAGAACTAGGAACAGTCTTCTGAGATAAAAGGCAGAACAAGGGAGATTTTTGTAGTAAAAAGGAAGCAAAGAGGCTTCTAGGTGAGCAGAGTTTTTTAAGAAGTCAGAACTGTTGCTATTTATACAGTTTTCTTCTTGAGGTTTTGTTCTACTTGATAAACA
Source organism: Mystacornis crossleyi (assembly GCA_013400655.1). NCBI lineage: Eukaryota > Metazoa > Chordata > Aves > Passeriformes > Timaliidae > Mystacornis > Mystacornis crossleyi. The sequence goes on from VYZQ01018524.1 coordinate 25,179, forward strand.
CATATTTAAAACTGGATTAACACATATAAAAATAACAGAGCTTGAAAGACAGACCATTTCAGGGGCTTAGGGATACAAATCATGCATGTGTGCCTGCCTGTTAGAGAAGCCTTTGCTTGATATGCTGGATGGGAAGGGGCAGGATAAGCGGTCATTGCTGCTACATGCAGACACTATTGAAATTATAACTCATTTCCATCTCTTACTTATTCCCTCTAGTTTTGTACTGCCCTGTTGCGGTGCCATATTGTGTGTCCTAAAATGCATTTGGAACTGATCTTGTATCCCACACCATCCTTCTCTCCAAATTGGACAGTAATGGATTTGATGGGTGAACTGTTACATGGATCAGGAAGTGGTTGAATGGTCACATCCAGAGGGCAGTAGTCATTGGCTCAGAATCCCAGTGGACATCAGTGACAAGTGGTGTCCATCAGGGGTCGTAGTGGGTGTGACGAGTATTATTTAATATCTTCATTAATGACATAGAGAAGTCAAGTGCACCCTCTGCAAATTTGCAGATGACCCCTAGCTGAGTGGTGCTTTTGGCACTCCTGAAGGGTAGGATGCCACCCAGAGGGACCTGGACAGGCTCCAGAGGTGGGCTATGGGAACTTCATGAGGTTTAACAAAACCAAGTGCTGGTGTCACACCTGGGTCAGAGCAACCCTGGTATCAGCACAGGCTGGGGATGGACAGATCAGAGCAGCCCTGCCCAGAAAGACGTGGGGGTGTTGGTGGGTGAGAGGCTGGACATGACCCAGCCATGGGCACTCACAGCTCAGAAAGCCAAAAGTGTCCTGGGCTGCATCCAAAGCAGCGCGGCCGGCAGGGCCAGGGAGGGGATTCTGCCCCTCTGCCCTGCTCTGGTGAGACCCCACCTACAGTGCTGCATCCAGCTCTGGGGTTGTTACTGAACAGTCCTGTAAGAAGATGTCTATGCAGCAGTGGAGGAAGATGATGGAAAATTCTTTTAACTTTAGCACAATAGAGTATGACCCCTATATTGTTAGTACTTAATTTTGTACATACAGTACTTAGTACAAATACCAGAGATTTATGTGACCTTGTGTTAATTCTCTACATCTGTGACTAACAAGTCTTGTGCCAGCTAATGCTTCGTTGTTTACTTCTATCAGTGATTAATATGTACTAACTGATATCTCAGTTTTGAGAAAAAGGGTTGTGTGTCAGAGCAAAGAACGATAAGAGAAGTACATTACGACCTGATGACATATTTGAGATACTCCCAGGGAGAAAAAATTCCTCAGAAGATCTGGAACCATATCCANCATGGATCAGGAAGTGGTTGAATGGTCACATCCAGAGGGCAGTAGTCATTGGCTCAGAATCCCAGTGGACATCAGTGACAAGTNGGAAATAATTAGCATAAATGCATATATTCAGGAAATGTGGTGAAAATACAATAGTTTCAGGAATATAACCTTGTCTCTTAGGTTACTGGGCATGCATGCTTTGAAGAGAATTACCCATGCATTCAGCACTGCTAATGAAGTAATGTTGGCTTTCTAATCTAACAAATTTGATGGAGAGTTTATTTCCTGGTTTTTAGGGACAGGGTCACCAGCACAAGGACATGGACCTGTTGGAATGAATCCAAAGGAGGGCCACCAAATTTATCAGCGGGATGGAGTGGGAGGAAGCCTTTCCTGCAAGGAAAAACTGGGATTGTTCAGTCTGGAAAAGAGAAGGTTTTGGGGAGACCTAATTGTTGCCTTCCAGTACCTGAAGACAAGTAACAGGAAAGATGGGGCAAGACTATTCACAAGAACATGTAGTGACAAGATGAGGGGCAATGGCTGTAACCTGAAAGAGAGCAGGTTTAGATTAGATTTTAGGAAAAAATTCTTGGCTGCGAGGCTGGTGAGGCACTGGAACAGGTTGCCCAGGGAAGCTGTGAATGCTCCATTCCTGGAAGTGTTCAAGGCCAGTTTGGATGGGGCAGCCTGGTCTACTAGAGAGTGGCCCTGCACATGGCAGGGCTGGTTGGAACTAGATGATCTTCAAGGTTCCTTCCAACCTGAACAATTCCATAATTCTATGACCGTATTGCAGAGAAATTATTTCCCTTCTTTCCAAAGAAGAAAATCTGGAATATTAACACAAACCAAAAGTGAGTAAGGTATGAATTATTACCTTAAAAAACAAAGCAACCTGATCTCTAATCTGTTTGCAAATGTGATGCTACCAGCTAAAAGGGTAATATTGTAAATCACTTGAAGTGTAACTTGGATCTGAGTTTGCATGGCATTTCTGATATCTAGCTTTTGCATCACTGGTAGTTGTAGTGTCTCACTGGTACCTTAATGAACCAGATGACATGCTGTTCTATTTTACTGTTTAAAACTATTATTCCTTCTTTCCCAAACATTTCACGATTTGTTAGAACCAAACTAACATGCCTTAATGGAATCTGCCTACCAAGTGATTCCTTGCTGTGCCGCCCTGCAAACCTTGTACTGCATGTAATATGTGCAGATATTGAGGCACCTTATGTTCTCATGTGATTGTTGTCTGGAAGTACTTACCAGTGTCCATGGAGCAGCTTCTGTGAGTGCCTCTCTGTATCTCAGCTCATATGATGTATGAGCTATGGGCAGGTCCCACTTTATTGTCAATTGGTTTGTGATCTGATAAGCATTTATGTTAGATGGTGACAAGCACTTTCCTAAAATGGGGGATATACAGCTGTTAAAAATATAAGAGAAGCAGGAAAGCTTTGCTAATTATGCCTGTCAAGTGTGGTCTATAAAAATTAAAAGACTTGGTACAGAATACCGAACACTGTAAGACTTCAAAAAACCCTGGAAATTAATAATTACTAAATCTTTATGGTATCAGCAAAATACAGCTTTTCCTCTTGCCTTTCTTTTGTGAATGCCTCTACTGGTTTCAGGAGCACTCTTTTTCTAAAGAGTTGCTATTCTGAGTGAGGCTGAAAGGCAAAATCAAAACGTCAAGAGTACCTGCAATCATGAATTGTAATAAAAATATCCAGAATATCTTTAAATTTCAGTAAGTGCAAATATATTTTCATCTTTTTCTTCAATAAACATAAGGTGGCCAAAAGTCTCCAGTAAAAGTCATAATGATAATTTGGGTGGTACTGGTAGTAACACCCAGCAGTGAGAAGCATTGGTTTTCCTTGGATCATGATTAGTTTGAGCAGGTAGAGTTTTGGGAAGCTCTTAACACTCTTTCAGTGACCAGATAGGTAGGGAATCTTTAAACAAACACCTAAAGGGCATAGTAAATAGGGCTGCTTTCTTCATATTTACCCTGTAAAATGGGTAAATGACCTTAGAAAAGAGTTGAATTTTGAAAAGGTCTCTCAAAATTCTAATGCCCTATATATCATGGATTCTTTCAGTGCACAGTGCTGAGTCAATCTGCTCTTTGTAAACCAATATAAAGAAATTCAGAAAGCAATCTAAGAGAGCACAGAAAGCTGGTTAAGTACACAAATATTACCATATATTTTTCTGGATATGGATATTAAATATTTTAGCAAAATATTTAAAGTAAAACCCTCCTTCTGTAAAAGTTGATAGACTTCTCTTATTAATTTCATTTAAGGAAGTCAAACTGCATTTTAGGTCTCTGAATCAATAAAAATAACAAGAATATTTTGGGAGCTGAAATTTTGGAAATAATCTTTAAAGACTACAGCTTTAGCTGAGTACTGCATAAATACAACTTGTGAAGATGCTGTACCTGCTTTGCTTGGTAAAACTGAAATGTTCTTTCCCTTTGCACAGGTGCCGTGGGCATAATTCACTGCTATCCAAATGAATGCAAATCTCTCAATGTAGAGATTTTTTCGTTCTATTGTGATGGAAGGCAAGGATGTGTTTCGTTGAAAAAGTTTTCGTATCTTGTTCCTTCAGAGAAAAGGAAGCAGAATGAAAAACATTTTATTGGATTATAGTTATTCTTTCCTTCCCTGCCCCAGAAAACAACATTATAGCAATCGATAGCTTTCCATATACTTCTACACATAATTCCACATCTGAAAATCTTGATGGCTCACCTTCAGTGGCTTGAAACAGCAAGATTAATTCCAGAGCCCCAGTAATTCTAGCAAATTTAAACATGCAAATCCTTGTGTTGGAGAACTGTTGAATTCCTTAAACTCGTAAGGCATAGCATGATACAACAAGATCCATATGACCTTCTTTTGTACTTACAGTGGGACACATAGAGCATTTTGAAGATATAAAATTAGGTTAGAAATTACTTCATAAAGCCTTGCCACCTATCTCAGGGGGACACAAATTCCTTTTGAACAGCAAAATCTACCATTTATGTGAATCTAAATTACCATTAAAATTATGAAAAACCTCTTATGAGTTATATGCCTGGCTTCTGACTTCTGTTCCTGCAAAGCATCAGAGTTTGACAGAGATATTTAAATGTCACCTAAGTCCTCAACCCTGTAGATTTGTCCTGGTATACCTAATGCACACAGTACAGGTAGTCCAAGAGTTTTAGTGCCTTACACACAATTTTGCTGCCTATTTTTTTCCCTGTCTCTCTCATTTTGTCTCTGCCACACACAGGACAGATTTTTCCAAGGTTAAAATTGTGCAAGTTCAATGTTCTTAAAGAGATGGTCTAGCGTACTAATTGCCTGGCTATGTATTTCAAGTATAAAATTACACACATCATTATTCAATGTTTAATAACTGAAAAAAGCTACTTGAAGGTTTTCCTGTCATCTGCTTCAGACTAGTTTTGAATCAGCAATTAAAATTTCAAAGCATGATTTTGAATTCTTGGTTGGAATTTTTCTGTGGGAGTGTTTATCTTTAATCTTTTTCTTCCTGGCAACTAAATCATAAGGAGCAAGGACAAGGAACAATTACAACATCAAACTGATGTTACATGCAGGAAGGGGTGATGCCCTCTTCTACGCAAGCTAAAAGCCCTTTCACATGTGGGGTTTTTTTTTTTTCCTTTTTACCCAGCAGAGGAGGAGATAAGAAGTTTGTCTTGAAGACCACCGTGTGGAAGCCCAGGAGACTGAGGTTGAAGTCCTGACTCTGACTTGGAAACATCAACATCTCTGCCAGGGAATTGTCTCTCTCTTCCCCCACCAACCTCCTCTTTCATTCTTTTTTCTGCCTTGTCTGTTCATGACATCAATCCTGCAGCCTGGGAACAGCACAGTCTGGTTTTGGCTTAGGACTTTAAGAGTGACTATCTTACATATATTTCAGCTGATAACATCTCTAGAGAAACAGAGCTGTTTCACAGATGTTTCTGCCCTTCCAAAAGATTGGGCCTCTTTAAAGTCTCAAGAGACAAGACAGCAAATGCAGTGGGATTTGGTGCTTCTTGCAAGTTGGTGCCTGCTGCTACCTCCAGTGAGAAAATACTGAAGGTAATGGGGGGAGCAACCTCAGCCTTTGCTCCTCTACAATGTGAAGATGATCACCCTGGGGAATTTCCCAGTGTAGTGACATTTTCTTAGCTTGAGGAGATGCTTCTAACCACAGCTCATTTTTAATGACAAGGGGTGGTTACGCGGCAAAATAATCAGCAGTGAATATCAGACTTTACCAACGGCATACAGTGTTGTACCCTATGAACCCCATGATATGGTCTCATGGCAAAGATCACGTCTTCTAATCTCACATCTCTATTTCTGAACGTGTCCCTAATCTCATGGGAGATTCCAAATATCTAGATACAAAATGAGGAAATTGAATTTTGTAATGCATCTGCAACTGAAGATACTGTATTTGAGGTAATCAGTTCAAGATTAACCTTACAAGTTCATTCCATCTGTTAAACCACTACTTGATAATTCAGAATTACCAGAAGGTATGCTACATCTGACATCTCCTTGGGTACATGCTATAGCAAAATAGAGAATACATAAAATAAAAGCTTTAAAGTGTCTGTTTATGTTTTATTGTGTGTTTTGTTTTGTTTGTTTGTTTGTTTGTACTTTGAATGCATCTGTGTTTAATAGACAGTGAAAATCAGTAGTTGCAAATAAAAGTAATTGATTAAGATGATCTTTGGCAATAATGTTTTAAACAGTGTGTTGGAGGCATGGTAAGATGTATGATGACTTTGTATTGGGTTTGTGGCAACGTTTTGGGAGCAGGGGAGCAAGTTGTTATAGAGGTGGCTTCTGTCAGCAGCTGCAATAAGCTTTCACCATGTCCAACAAAGCCCTTTGTAGCTGGCTCCAGGACAGAGCCGCTGCTGGCCAAGGCTGAGCCCATCAGCCATGGTGGGAGCACCTCTGTGATAATGTATTTAAAAGAGGGAAAAACTGCTGCACAAGAGCAGCTGGCAGAGAGGAATGAGAATATGTGCAAGCATCAGAGAGGAGCCCAGGCTGGAGCAGGTTTGCTGGCAGGGCTTGTGACCCCATGAGGAACCTGCTTTGGAGCAGTCTCTTCTTGAAGGGCCAGCACACCATGGAAGAGACCTACACTGGAGCAGTTCATGCAGAACTGCAGCCCAGTGGGAAGAATTCATGTTGGAGAAGTTCATGATGGACTGTGTCCTGTGGGAGGATCCCTACACTGGACCAGTAGAGGAGTCAGAAGAGAAAAAAATGACAGACACAACATGTGATGGACTGACCACAACCCCATTTCCTGTCCCCTCACAATGCTGGCATGGAGGAGGCAGAGAATTCAGGAGAAAAGTTAAGCCCAGTAAGAAGGAAAGCATGAGGGGGGTAGGGAGGGAGAAGGTGTTTCAAGTTTTAGCTGTATTTCTCATTACTCTACTGATTTGAATGTGAATAAATTAAATTCATTTTCCCAAGTCAGATCTGTTATGCCCATGATGGTAATTGCTGAGTGATCTATTCTTGTCCTTATCTCAACCCATGAGCCTTTGTCATATTTCCTCTGCCCTGTTGGGCTGAGGAGGGGAGGGATAGAACAGCTTTTGTGATGTCTAGCCTAGATTGACCTGCTACTCTCTTAACAAGCTCTCACAAATCAATAGGTATTGATAAGAAATAATGAAAGACATTGACCAGCATTGTGTAACAACTTATAACATCATGAAATACACTGGAGCAAAACTTTGGCAGATGGGAATCAGATCTAAGAGCAATAAGAGCTTTTTGTTTTCTGAGATTGCTTTTCAGACTTACCATTTTAAGTATACAGTATAAATAACTGTATTTGGAGCACTAGGTATGGGCAGCCAGGTACAGGTTAGATCCTCACTTAATTCTTTGTAGCACACCAATTCATTGTCCCAGTCTGGAAGATGAAAACATATGCACTGGAAAAGACCTATCACAGGCAACCATTTACTGACTCAAAGGAACTATGAGTAAGAAAACCAAACACAAACCAGGCTAGAACTGGTCGACTAGACCCCAGAACTGCTTCAAAACCATCAGCCATCTCTGTCTGAAGTTCAGAACAACACACTTTTGCTGGATAAAAACAATATTACTTTTATACTGCCAGCTTTATAAAGACTGAATTATAAAACAGGAGTAGCATAAGTTTATGCACAAAATTACTTGTTATTCATTTTTTAAAGAGAAGTATGGGCTTTTTTTGCAACTAAACATACCTTTTTTTGAGCTGACATGAAATTAAACACTGATGACATTATTAAAGGAACTTGGGTTTTGTCTTTAGCAGTTAAGCTTATTTCAATATTTCAAAAATCTCTTATCAGAAATAGTAATGATAAAATACTACTGTTCTTCTGTTGCTTTGTGCCATTTGTGTCTGAACTACTAGTTCAGAAGAATCAGTCATGGTGTCTCAAAGTACCACCTAAAGGACTTTCAAAAAGGATTCAGATTTTTGTTGTTGTTGTTCAAAAAAGTAGACAAGGATCTCAACAGGCATGGGATTCTTAAGGTAAATTTTTCCTGATGAGTAGAGTCCAACATACTTCATACCTGTTAGGTTTAACAAGTTGCCAATAGGCCTATCAATCTTGAATAAGAAATGTTTTGCTATGTAAAGTATGGTAAGTATGATACTATGATAAGTAAATATGCATATGTCTGAAGTTTGTGTAGTAGCATAATTATGGTACCTCATAACCTCGGTTATGAGATAAAAGATCAGTTCTCTTTCCTTCATTTCTTCCTACAACCTGGGTTACAAAATATTTTCTGCAGTCTTTTCATCACTGAGATGACAGGTGCATATTTAAGTTAAAAGATCTTTTTTGGGGAAAAAAAATTGTGTCCAGTGAGTATAGCACTGACTTTAATACCCTTGCCTTATGACACTTCTTTTCTGATACTAAGTAAATAATGATTTTCTAATAAAGCTGTGCTGCATCAGTTCAGGTGTGGACAGGTTCCTTTCAGGAAGGTGGAGATCATGTCTTCCTTGTTTCCATAGCAAAGTGAAAAATTACAAAATTCTCTGCTTTTCTAGTCTGGCCACCAAACCACATCTTGGCCTTCTCACCCATGAGCATGGTGTCTGTCAACAGCAGGGAATAGAGCAACAGCTCTCACATTCTTCTCCTTTTTACTCTGAATTAAACCTTATACTTGCTTAGTGTTTGTTTATTGTTGTTTTGAAGAAAAACCTGAAAACAAAACCTTTTTGGAATTGCTGTAATTTTTCATGTCAGTACATTGGTAATACACTGCTCCTAAAACTATTTGAAATAACAGTTCTATTAACTCAGATGCATGTGGTGTCTACAATGTTGCAGACTCGTCTGCTTACAGAGGAACAGGGGTTAGTTGTATTTTTCCTCATGTTTTAAGTTTTACAAACCCTCCCTGTCTTGCTCTCTGAGATTACAGTATTAGAGCAGACAATGAAAAAAACAGTAGATTTCATGTCTAATAGTGGATTAGGAAATAGGAAATTGTGTATTAGCTCAACTAATACAACTAATGCCTCACCCCACTCCCAAGATACGAAAGTTATACATTACTTTCTCCAGATGAATATAATTAATCTTACACACTTTTATTTTCACTTGTCCTGTTTGTGGATATTAGTGTCTGCATGCACATCCATTTTAATTCTAGTGCTTTCTTTGTTTTACTGTACTGCTCCACCATAGCAGGTATATTATTAATTCTTCCCAGACCTAGCATGGTACTAGTGCTGTATCATGACTGTGCTCCAAGGGCTACGAAAAGAAAGAAAAAAATTTCTTTGTTCTAAAGAAAACACAATTCAGTTTCTCCACTAAAAAAAACCCCAAACCAACAACCAAACCAAACCCCCAAAGGCCCCACCTTCATTTTTTTCCCCTCTAGAACATTCTGGTTTTCTTCTTGTGCATCTGGTGTTCTCACTAATGATTTAGTAGAGCATAGCCTGGNCGCCGCGGCCGCGGGAGCCCGGGCACCGCGCCGGGCCCGAGCATTCCACCCACCTGGCAGCTGCCGGCAGAACGGAGAGTCCCAGTCTGTGCAGAGGCAGGAGTCTGGGCAGCACAAAAAGAAGAAGAAAAAAAAAGTGGTTGATAAAGACAATAGCAAAAGAAATAGCAAAAATGTTGCTGATGTTTGCTTCTCCTACAAACAGAATTTAATTCGGTCATGATTTGTTTGTACGGCCTCATTCTTGAGTAGCATTAAGAATTCTTACTGTTCATAAGTGACAGTAAGATGGGCAGTATATGAAAACTCACCTCTAACAATTAAAAAGATAGCTGCGAGCAGTGAGTTCTTCATCTTCTCTGTAAAGAAGCATAATGATTACCATCAANAGTGGATTAGGAAATAGGAAATTGTGTATTAGCTCAACTAATACAACTAATGCCTCACCCCACTCCCAAGATACGAAAGTTATACATTACTTTCTCCAGATGAATATAATTAATCTTACACACTTTTATTTTCACTTGTCCTGTTTGTGGATATTAGTGTCTGCATGCACATCCATTTTAATTCTAGTGCTTTCTTTGTTTTACTGTACTGCTCCACCATAGCAGGTATATTATTAATTCTTCCCAGACCTAGCATGGTACTAGTGCTGTATCATGACTGTGCTCCAAGGGCTACGAAAAGAAAGAAAAAAATTTCTTTGTTCTAAAGAAAACACAATTCAGTTTCTCCACTAAAAAAAACCCCAAACCAACAACCAAACCAAACCCCCAAAGGCCCCACCTTCATTTTTTTCCCCTCTAGAACATTCTGGTTTTCTTCTTGTGCATCTGGTGTTCTCACTAATGATTTAGTAGAGCATAGCCTGGCAGGTTAATGGCAAGGACTAGAAAATTATCCATGGCTAATTTCAGAAAAACGTAGTCCTCCTGCAGATGTCTTGCCCAGTGTCACAGTGTACTCAAGAACCTGTCATCTCTGCTGTGTTTGTTAGCAAGAAGGATGTTTCCGCCTACAATAAATCCAGCACAAAGTACATCAGATGACCACCCACTGCCGAATTTGTAATAGTCGCTATTAAAATGTGTAGCACTGTTCCTTCTCACCAGCATCAGTAATTTCTCAGTTAAATGGAAAGCAGATAGCCATCACACATAAACATCACAGGTTCCCATGTCTTTTGAAACGGCGGCTATTTGCGACGCGCTGGGTGGGCTTTCACTCAGGGCGTGCGGGTTAGCCCGGGCGCCCTGCCATCACACAGACACACCTGCCCGTGCTGCCCGGGCCGGATTTTCCCTTTGGGAAAGGCGGGCCTGTCCTCGGGGAAGATGCCGCTGAGAGCCGGGGGTCCTGGCGGGAGCGGGGCGGCGTCCGCCAGGCGGCGCGCGGGGCTGGCGGGAGCCCTCAGCAGGCGCGCGGGGCCCGCCGCAGGCGCCGCGGCCGCGGGAGCCCGGGCACCGCGCCGGGCCCGAGCATTCCACCCACCTGGCAGCTGCCGGCAGAACGGAGAGTCCCAGTCTGTGCAGAGGCAGGAGTCTGGGCAGCACAAAAAGAAGAAGAAAAAAAAAGTGGTTGATAAAGACAATAGCAAAAGAAATAGCAAAAATGTTGCTGATGTTTGCTTCTCCTACAAACAGAATTTAATTCGGTCATGATTTGTTTGTACGGCCTCATTCTTGAGTAGCATTAAGAATTCTTACTGTTCATAAGTGACAGTAAGATGGGCAGTATATGAAAACTCACCTCTAACAATTAAAAAGATAGCTGCGAGCAGTGAGTTCTTCATCTTCTCTGTAAAGAAGCATAATGATTACCATCAACATTACGCTGTCTTCAGTCTATTTTTCACACTTCCTCTTCAAACTTCCTATTCATTCTAACACCTATACATCTACTGGCTGAACCCAAGTAATAAGTTTATTAATGGAAACGGAGGGACACTTGAGTTTTGTGTTATTAATTATATTTACAAAATCCTAACAATCCTTCTTCAAAACAGGAACTCTCCACCCTGGTTTTTGTAAGCACTCAAAGTGAGATTCTTTGAGACCAAAGACAGTGTCTGCAGGATCAGCAGTGCAAACTGAATTAAGCTTGTATAGGTACTTCAAACTCCTTTGAAAACCCTAACTAATTTGTCACTGCAAATTAGAGATATTCATGTCAGTAAAATGGAAGTCAAAGTGTTTGACTGGGTCTAATATGAATTCTTGGATACTGTAGAAATAATAACAGCAGAAGACCCACACTTGTCTTCATTTTCGGACTTCTTTCCTCTTTTCAGTGTAATTTCACCACTGCAGTGGTGCTGTATCTACATTGTTAGCACCTACACTGGGGCCCTAATGCAAACAGAAATCACCATACCTGTAAATCAGAGTTTGCTCCACATCATTAATTCAGAGCACATTCTGAACACAGAAGCCAGCAGAGCCAGAATAGCTGTTACTGTTACAGCAGTAAAGGGAAATTTTCAGAAAATTTTGCTACTGTAGGAAATTTCCCTTCTGGGCTTAGACAGCTGCTATCAGACATCGGATTCAGACCTACCTGGAGATAGGCAGATTATTAATTTACCTTGGCAACCATAGTATATTTCAGGTTGAGTATTGAATAGGAAAAAAATATCTGTTTAAAATTAATCACTTTCCTAAAGAGAGAGACATGCTTCTCAGCATGGTCTACAGTAGGAGTGGGTGACTAATGCAACAACCATGTCTTATCAGATATTATGAAGGGCACAGTCATGAAAAGCAAGTGATCAAGGAATTCTGCTGAGTATTACAGGGGGTTTCCTAGTGACGAATTCATTGGCCTTGGGAGTAAGCTCCAAAATGCTGAGGGGTAGCAGATACAATGTGTGCATGCAGGATCACAACCCCTATTATCTAAGAGATCCAAAAATAGGCCTTGAAAATGCTTCCAACAAGGAATAGCCAATAGGATAAGGTCAACTGATGATCATAAGGAAAAACTGGTAAGGTAAAAATGCAAGTCATATGTGACAGATTTTGACAGTGGGGTTGAAGAGCTAGAGACTCAGAACAGTGTAGAAGTCAAGAGATAGAGAAAACTTTAAGAGCTGTATGTATTGGTTTGATGTGCTCAGCATAATCACATTCAAAAAAACCTATCCTAAATGAAAGCCATATAAGTAACTCAAGGCAAGAGCAGGACTGGATTTAGTGTGCACAGAATTTGGACAGAGAATACTGGAGAAAAATAAACCCAATAAAGCAAGTCCGTATCATCTTTGCTGAGCTCTAGGTCTCAGTGTATATGCCACTCTCATTCAAAGGAAAAAGTTAATTCTGACAAGCACAGAAAGTACATTATCAGTCCAAATAGCAGAGGAGATATAATCTTGAAAACTGGATTTTCACATTTGAGTGAGACCAAATTTTTAACTATAGCTCAGCTATCAAGTTACTATAGTAACATTTTAATGTATAACAAAGGATAAATTATTATATTTGAGGTAAATTTTGCATAGAACAACTTTTTCAAATGTTTTATATTTCAGCTTTTTCACCACTATGAACTTCCGTCAGATCGTAAATGCCTGATGTTTTCCTGATAATTCAGATGAGGATAAATTATGCTATCTTCTGTGATATTCTTTTAAGTGCAGAATGACTGTAGGATACTTCCAGCTTTACTTCATTTGTGACCTAAATGTTTTTTTCAGACCTAGGTTTATGCATCACTCCTGATGAGGTTTTCCATGAGTGCTCTTCCCTGTCATTTCCTTATGTAAGCTCTGCAGTAAAAGACATGGCAAGCTCCTGGTCTCCCCAGAATGCAGTCTTGAAATAAATAAGCCTTTCCATTTAGACTGGATTAGATAATGTATATTAATATAAACCCCACTTAAAAATGTATATTAATATAACCCCCCCTTATATAAATATAAGCATCCTTCTCTGTTCCCTTCCCCAACATTATCTGTTAACTCTTGTTCTTCAAAGGGAACACAATCTCTGAAGATTGATCGGCTCAGCCAGGAAAATGCCACTGGCCCTCTTGTCCTGCTCCACTCCTGTGGAGCTACAGTTCTATTAGCACACTGTGAGAGAACTGGTCAAGCCACGAGCTTCTGAGTACATTTTTTGCAGGTCAGCCATGTGCCCATGAATGATAATGAACCAGAACGGGTCTGAAATCTTGTTTGTTTGGAGTTCTAAACATGTCCCAAGAGAGTCTGGGTTATCTGTAACCAGTACCCTTGTCAAAGTGCACTCAGGTCCTGGTGGGCAGCCAAGGCAGAATGTAGACTACAGAGATACTGCATCAGGAAAGGAATATTGCATTTTTATTTGAAGTCTTACCTTGTATGAAGTGCAAACTGGTGAGGTCTTCATTGTCTCCTGGTTGAATCAGTTTTTGCTAGCTTGCTGTTTCTCCATCTGACTACAGGTGATCTGTTTCAGGCATATTGTAACAAATTCAATATTGCAGCAATTTCAAATTCAGGTTTTGTCACGAGGTCTTGCCATGCTGAGGTCTTGTATCTTTCCTTTGGATTTCCTTTAGGATCTAACCTAGAGTCACACTATTTTTCACAAATTATTTCTCATATAATTCTGCTTCCAATAAGCAGACCTCCAATTCTGTAAAAGATCTGAGAGGCTTTTACAGAGTGGCTTTGTTTGCCAGAGAAATACATGAATATCTGAATTCAATGAGGAAATCTCATATGACCTTTGGAGAAAAAAATTCCCACTCAGCCCTCCGCTACACCCCCTGGGGGAAATTTTTTGTGTTAACGGGAGTCTCCACCACGCACACTTTCATCCTTTCTGAGTTCAAGTTACATTGTGAAACAGCTTATCTTTCAAACAATTCTATATTATCTTAATGAAAATCACTTTTTTTTAAAACGCACATTGACTAGGCAGAGGCCATCAAAACTTTCAGTGAGAGATCTGCCCTGGAGGTTTTAAAACTTCCAATTACAGATGAAGCATAAATCTGCCTGAATAGACTAGACACCCAACACAGAATGCAAAAAACTCCCAGAGATTTATATATTTGGGTGAAGAGTCCTTTGAAGAAACAAACAAACAAACAAAAAAAAAAAAACAAAAAAAACCCCCAAAAAAACTAAGACAGAGATAGACTAAATTCGGCTTATACTATAGTAGATCTGGGGTCTCACCAGTGCCACATCACTGACAGTGATGTGATGCAGAGTTTTGCCTAGTGTGTCAGCTACAACATTTATGAGAGTTGAGGTGGCATGATCAGATGAGGCTGGCAATTTTTCTTTACTACAACCTCACAGTTAGTGCTACAGGCTTGTTTGTGGGATGATGGGAGGAAATTACCTCTGGTAGCTCACACCAGTAGTTTGAAAACAGAGTTCAACATACACATAGTGGCTGAACTGTGTGCAGAACCAGAGTCTTAAGTATTGGGATTTAGAACCAGCGTCTTTAGTACTGGGATTTGACTTGAAAACAAGATCTTAACTTCTGCTAAATCACCTTGGAGCACATCTTACTTACCAGTTTTAGTAGTCTCTGACTGCTCTGAAAATATAGTCTAAGAATCTGCTTCCATTTACCTTCATTATCTCTTCCTGTGCAGCCAAGAGGAGAATGACGGATCATCTGTAACTTTCTCCATCACACTTAAGACTTTATTAAATGCTTATTAGTGCTTTTAACACATAAATGGATGACAAAGAATATAAGCCGTCTTCCCTACCGTCCTGTTTGGTTTACCTAGTGGGCTTGCAACTGCTACAGGGAGTTATTTTGGGATATGTGGTGTGGAACCAAAGAGAATTTGGTAAAAGCTTGTCTGTGCTCTTCCTATCCACAGTTTTGGGAGTAATCTTTATCTTTTTGAAGTCTACAGGAGGACTGGATTGTTTGTTTTTATGTGTTTTTGTTTGGCCCTTTTTTTTTAATGCCTGCTTTTTTAATCTCTGAGGCAAGGGGAGATAAATATCTTAGTTAACTTTCTTTTTCTTTTTCCCCCTGGGATTGCTCCTGGACAAAGAAATGCTTGCCAGTGAAACTCAGCTATTCTAGAAAGCATGTTTGGAGAAAGTCCAGGAAAGCAGTATGAAAAAGCACACCTAGCACAAGGCAAAAGGTGAACTTTTTCACAGTAGTGTTCTATGTTCATGGTATTTTATCCTACCATTTCCACTTCAGTAACAGTGAATTTGCACTGTTAGTCTCAGATTTTCTCCATGATAATTTTTGTGTCAGAATTTTATCCAGCATAACTGGTCTGCCAAGCCATTAGCTTTTCTTAATTCAAATGTTTGCAAGCGTATTTCCTGGCTTGGAAGAAAGTGAGTTAAAAATAGTGATTATGGTTAACTGAGTTATGAGAGTCTACTGGTATACCCACTTGTGGCTTGGTCATTTTATTTTTCCTTTAGCTATTATTAGGCAATAGATAACCTGGGAGAATTTTTTTTGAGGGATCATTCAATTATCTATCAAAAATTGTTTCAGTTATCTTAAAATAATTCACAAATGGGTATTTGCCATTCATTAGTAGAATAGAAATCCAGGGAGGGCCTGGATTTGCCAAACTGAAATAACAGTGTCATGGTTCTCATTAGCCCCTCTGTCTTCCAGAGCTCAGTGATTCCAGTGATTACCCAGAAGGTGGGATCCCTTAAACTTAGTTTGACTACAGATGGGCCTTGAATATGAGACAAACCACTCCTATTTAGGACATCCTGGCATGGCCTGTTTTGACCCCCCCATTAAGATTATTCTTGCTTTATATTAATAACAATTGATGTACAAAAATCTCTTGAATGAGGATTTGTATCTAGTGAACCAGATCTCATTTAAGCTTTTTAACTATCAACCTGAAGCATCACATTACAGCAAGAGTCTCCAAAGAGTGCTCCTACCCAAAATATGTAACTACCCTAGTAGTTAAGGTATACTTTCGACAGATGAAAAATTCTGATTTATGGTTGGCCTGCATAAGGATATGGAGCTGAGCTAAACATTTTTGCAGCTTCTAATTTTTATTTGCCTGCGAATGGATTACTTGCACAACTGTGAATACAGCTTCTTTTAATTATTGCTTGTCTGTCCATAAACTCTGTCAGCGTGTAGATTTCTTGGATCTTTTGTAATACAGTGTGAATATTCCCATTCACTCTTAGCCTCCATCTTAGTTTTGCTGCTAGGAACACATAAATACCAGGAGTGTCATGGCTGCCTGAAGTTTCTGCTCTGCTAGAAAGGGTAAACCTTCTTGCAGTTTCTTTTGTGAACTGAACTTGTTCCATCTTAAAGGTAGATATTTCTTTTTAATCTTATATCTCATACAAGAGACTGCTCCTAAATTTAGTAATCCCTGTTGGGAGTTCCTTCTTTACTCTAAAATCTTTTCTTTTGTCTCCCATAGTGGTCATCCACCTGCATTTTGCTAGATTTAAACAAGTTATTATTTTTCAGTCTATTATTACACGAGGAAAGTTCCATTTGCCCTGTTATCTCATTAGCCTCTCTCTGTACAGTTTGATTCTCTGAGATTTTGCTGCTAATGAAAAGAGAAACACCTGCTTAGGCTGTTGCTGTTGTTTCCCTTATTTTATGTCTCTTTGGCAGAGGGTGCTGTCAGGGTGAAGTCCTCCCGCTGACCAGAAATGGTCATGCTTTCATTTCTGAGTTGTTGAAGTGTGTTTCAGTGGTTAGCCACGGAGTGTGACAGCCTGGGTCCAAACCAGCAGGTGTTTTCAATTTTAACAGTTTTAGGACTTCCTGTCACAGAGGCTGAATTGGATGCTGAGGAGTGGAATGGCACTGAGAGGTCCAAGTTTGCAAGTGCATCACAAGGACTCAGAGAGGAGGGAGGGCTGGCATGGGGCATTCTGCAGCATGAGCATCTGCAGGCTGACGCCATGCAGCAGCATGATGCATCTCTGTGGTGCTATTGCAGAAGGAACCCTGAAAAAAGGGTGCAGGCATGGCTTTGCTGTTTAACCAATATGAATAAAATATGTTGTGATTAAAAGAAAAAAGAAACATAAAGATCCTAAGGGATGTCTTGACAAAAAAAAGAAACATTTCAAGAAAGGTACTGATAATTCCTTATGATGCTGTAATGCCAAAATGACCTCTGCAAATTTCCCTCTCCTGTTTTGAAGAATGCAAAACTTTCTTAGCTCTCTCCAGTTAAGAATGTTTAATTAAAACATTTTCTTCTGTTTTCTGAGGAAAAAAATGAAGTTAGACCTGTCAAATGGTGACAGATTTACTTAATGGGTTCTTGGCATGAGCCTTAAAACAACGTGATAGGGGACATGGTGAAAGTGGCTTCAGGGAAGTGAAAGTCTGCATAATTACCATGATATAAGTTCCCTTCTTTCATAAAGACAGGGAAGGGTTGTGGAGGGAGCATGACAGGAAAATAGGAATCACATTAAGAGTGAAATAACATGCCAAAGAGTAAAACTGAACTGACGAGGGTATAAGGAACCCTGAAATTTGGGAAGTTGGAATCTAATCTTTGTGGCCTTTTCCTCACTTACATAATGAATAGAGATCAATGGTTTAGAGGTCAGTTTCCTCCTCAGGCACTGGCTCTCGGCAATGAAACAGTAGCTGATGAATATGTAGACTTCAGCACTCATCTGAGGAGGATCTGAGAAATATGTGAAGGACAGGCCTTCCAGGTTACAGAAAGGATTGCTACAAGATGGTGTGGAACTCATGAGAAAATGCTTAATCATAGTTTTGAACTCCCAGACCTGGGCTATCAACAAAGAAAGAGCAAGAGCGAACAGTGAGCTGGGCTGCCTCTGGGTCTCTTACTTGATCTTTCCGTTCTTTCTTAGTGCTTAGAGGTAGATGGATATAAAACATAAAGCGTAAGCACAGAAAAGAGATATCTTTTCCCAGTAAAACAATGCAAGTACTAAAAGATCTGATTCTCCTTCACATATGGCTATATACACAGGCAAAGCAAATGCTGCCACTTGAGGGTCATATACTTTGCAGTACTTCAGGACAAGGGCCATTCATACTTGAGATACTTTTGCTTGAGAGATTTGCTTTGGCTCTGGGGTTATAAGAGAAATGTGAATGCAGTCTGGTCTCTCTATGCAACACCCTGTCTTTCATCAAAGCTGGGCCTTGGTGAACAGGGGACTGTTCTGACATCTGGGAAAAGCCGTTGCTGGCAGTCTCTAAGTGTTGTGTCATGTAAACAGCCTTGTGGTATCATGCCCCACCTACCACAGGAGCTTGTTCTGCTGTAGGAAGGAGACGCATAGACTCTGAATGGAGGAAAGACAAGAGATGGCTTGTTTTGACAAGACCTTGTTTTGCAGAAACCATGCAGAAGTGAAAAGCTGCTTTATTTGCTGCTCAACCTACTGTGAGCATCACTTCAGTCGTAAAAGAGACAGGAATGTTTCTAGGAGTGAAACAAAGTGAAAGAACTCTTTCTTACAGGAAGAAAAAATATTCCAAAAAACAGAGAACAATTTTATTTCATTTATCCCTTCTGCCTCAGGCTCTTAAACAAAGGAAGGGGGCTTCTGAGTTGCTGGTTCCAGTACTGTTGAAGGCATTTGCAATCAGCATGTTTGTAAACTGGTCAGGCTCTAACTTAAAATTGATTGGTTTTGATTGGTACTACTCCTTAGGGAAAGCTTTTCTCATAACTGCGTCTCTGAGAGCTATTTGTGAGAAAGTATTTGAGCATCTAGTTAGTTTTATATTTTGGAATAATTTGGAGGCAGAATTATAAAGGAATACCTACAAATTACTTTTTCTTCTTCCTTTCTGAGAGGAAAGGAAGTTCCTTTCATTACAGAGGAATACAATTTTGCAAGAACCTCTATGTTCAGTCTCTTGGCTTTGGAGTCATTGTGGCAATGACCCTTTTTTTTCATGTTTAATGACTGTTCAAAGGTCAGCAATATTCTTTTTAAACACAGCAGACTCTCTAGATGATAAAAAGAATTTGAAGCATCGAATGATTGCATTTCATGCAATCATTCCATTACACAGCTCAATAAGGAAAGTTTGGATTGTCTTAATTTTATTATACTATATTACTAGTGACATCACAAATGCACAGCACAAGAGATATTCACAATTCATTAATTTTTACTGGGTGCAATGACCTTCAATGCTATCTCTTAGTAAGCATGGGCAGGTAGAGAAACGCAAAATCCAACTTATGTTCAGTATTTCGTAACAGCTCTTGATGGCCCTCTGCCACTGTTTTCCTCAGTCCTTTCCAATCTGTGGTTATTGAAATATCTACAGTTTTTCACTGACTAGGAAATCATCAGCATTAACACTAAATATTAATTAAGCAATGCCCATGGTCATAGAATCAGAAACGTAAGGTCAGAGAATCATAGAATGGTTTGGGTTGGAATGGACCCTAAAGACCAACTAGTTCCAACCCACCTACCATGGGCAGGGACACCTTCCACTAGTCCAGGTTGCTCAAAGATCCATCCGACCTGGCCTTGAACGCTTGGGATGGAGCATCCACAACTTCTCTGGGCAATCTATTGAAGTGTCTCACCACCCTCACAGTGAAGACCTTCTTCCTAGTATCCAATCTAATCCTACTCTGTTTCTGTTTAAGGCCCAAGTAAGACACAGTGGATGGAAGGGAGTATAGTCAGCTTGGTCTAAAAAGCCGTGGTCCAGGCTTTGCATACTGGTTAGTCACAGAGCTGGGGCTGTTGTTGCTGAAGTTCAAATAACTATGGTTATTAGCCCTTCTCTAGTGATGCTGCTTTGGGTGGAATGTAGATCTTGTTTGTCTATCTTCCCCTAAATATTATTTTCCATACAAAACCTGAGTTTAAAACCTGTGAAGGCTGCTTAAACTTGGCTGTGCCTCGTGGTGACACAAATCTAGTAATGCCTTTTTGCTTAACTGAGTTTCTGAACCATGAAGAGCAAGAAAAAAATAACACACACATCACAGATCTGAAACTCTGATAAGTTTCTGAGTAGTGTTGAGTAGGCTTTGTACATCTTTGTACATCAAGTTCTCACTTATGGTACTGGATAAGCTCATCACAAAAAAAGAAGCAGTTAAAAGAGGGGAAAAAATCCAAGAAAGGTCACATTTCTTTACATAATTTTCTTACAACTTACTTAGAGGAGAGGGTTTTTCAATTCAAGTAATTTAAAAAGTGAAAATTATAGTGCAGGCCAGAAGCAATTAATGTGCATCCTGTACTAGTTAGTCTGTTCACCTCAGGGAAGTTTATCTTCAGAGATCAAAAGACTCAGAAATATTTTCTCTCACGTCACCCTCCATGCTTTAAAGAGCAAATCTCAAAGCTGAAGGAGATTCTGATACTCTTGTTGAAATATCTCTTTAGTGGCTCTAGGGAGTTCGACAGAGCCATCGCTGTCTTTGTGAAAGTAGAGGTATAAGGTGGAAGATTTGATATTTGCTGTTGCTTCAAATATGCAAATCAAACCAACAACATTTTCCTGATTGTTATTAACCCATTTCGAAACGGATAAATACAGTGAGACATTTCTAATTTACTTACAAGGGCCAGAAATTTTTGTTTGAGAATTCCTTTTCAGAGACCACTGCACAATGAAGCTTTGGGATTCCAATTGCTGCTGGTAAATAAAGGCACTTAACTACCTTTGCATGTAGCAGGCTATAATTCACAGTGCCAGGAAACTGCAGTGTTTTGAATAGTCATGTTATAGTTTAAACACTTCATGCTGATCTGAAATTTTTCATCTGCAGCAGTCTAGTTTGTGTAACCCTGTGTCCACATACTACGGGTTGAAGAGCTTCTGGAGCTTATTTTTTGATGAAAAAATATTTCATTTAGCTTCTCTTTCCATAACATCTACTAGGAAATAATTTTTTGGAATAGAAAAAAACAAACTCCTACACTCCTCTAATACGTATTTCCTTAGATGAAACCATATTTATTCTCTAAGTAGACATGAACAGGTTATTATTTATACTCACAGAAATGTTCTCTGTTTTTCAATAACCAATTTTAAAAAATGGAGAATGTTTGAAAGTTCTTATGAAAAACTTAAAATGAAGGAACATTCTCGCTCAGAGGAGCTTGACAGTCCTGGCACTCTGAAGAGTGACAGCCAAAAGTTGAAGTAGAGGGCAGACCATATAGAGCTAGCAGGGTGCCTTCCTCTTCAGCTTTTGGATACTGTTAGGTTTTGTGCTCCTGTCCTCCTTCACTCCCCGTTCAAGGAAGGTTAGGCAAAGCTGGTACACTTCCATGTTCTATGTGTTCTATGTGTTAACATTTTTCAGAGAAAAATGCTGTCAAAAATTCCTCACCCATCTCTGTATCTAAGTCTACTTGTGGTTTATATTGCATAACAATAATGTAATAATTCACATAATTGAATTGTTCATAAAGGCTATTATGACTGAATTTCCCAGACACATAGACACTGAATTGCTTCAACAACAAAAAGCCACTATGGAGATTAATAAAGCTATCAAACCTGAGCTGGAGTTCTGCAGCCAATGGAATTTTTCAATTTGGCTGCAACAAAACATGAAATTATGCTGACATATTCAAATCTGGCTTCCTGACACCAGACACACAGTCCTTAGGCAGACAGCTATACAGCCCCAGCCTTGAGTGACTTATTGCTTTGGAAAATCAGTGCCACAGCTGTCAAATTAAGGATTTTGTGACACTGCAGAAGCCCAAGATTGAAAAAGTAGGCTTTGCTACTGAAGCCTTCAAGGATTCATCCTGTGTACAACTGCAGGTATTTCACAGCCAAAAGTAATGGCGTATTTTGAGTAGCCCCCTCTACCCATGATGCTCGTGGAGCTGCTGGAGGCCAAGGGCAGGGCCCAGATGTGGCAAACCCAACAAACCTCCCCTCACCATGCACTGGAAAAGGCCTGTGGCTGTATCTCCAAACACACTTTTGTCAGGCCATGGAGTGTGTTGGGTCGAGGAGCCAGCCAAGATTCCTTGCTCTGAGAGCACTGAGCCAGGGACTCTTACCCAGCTGGGGTAAGGGTGTTCCCACATCTCAGTGAGGGCCTTGGATTTTGTGTCTATTACTTCGCAGTGACACCTAATGGAAAAGGTGTATTTCATTTAGGCAAGGAGGATTTATTTTCACTATGAATTAAACATTCGCTGGATGCCAGGGACAGGACATTATGTGTGGCAAAGATCATAGAAAAGACTAGCACAAGTGAAAAATACCAGCAGAACATTAAAAAACATCTCTAAAAAATTAGAGAACAGCACTACAATCTTGTAAAGCAGCCTGTTGCAATTTCCTGAAGACAGGTACTGACTGACCACAGTTTTAACCCAAAGTCCAGCATCATTTGAGTCCCAGAGCAGACTTCGGAGGAATGTGCTGTTTCTCTGCACAGCGATTTCCTACCATGCTGAAGCCCTCTTCCAGACATCTAGTGGGGTTTAATCAATGTATGGAACATGTTTTTCTCCCATCCCCTTATTTTAGGAAATCATTGTTTCATTTATAAAAGGCGTAGTTCTCTCTTGGAAGTCCTTGTGGACTCTCTCAGCTCCCAAGAGATTCAGAAAGCAAAAGGAAGGTAGGGAGGGAATCTGCCACTGGGCATTCAGAGAAGCTATTCTTCTGACATAGGCGTGTAACGTTTACCAAGCCAAGACTGAATGGGCTCCTCCCACTCAAGAAAATACCACTAGGTGTCACTAAATGCCAGGGATTGCCAGTACTGGTCCCAAGACGTACATCAAGGGGAAAGCACTGTGTATATTTCGTACATACACCGCTTTATTTCTATGCCTTTTTACAATGACCGAAGTGTGAGGTCATTTTAGCTTTTAGCAAGATTTGCATTTATTTTGGGAAATACCCCTGGCTTTCAAGTGGCACACATAAACCTTCAGCTTTCCAGTATTAATGGATGTATTTTATTTTACGTACAGCACGGGTGAAATAATCTTGGTCTGTATAAGTTGTTAAATTCTGCATGTTTACATTTTAAAGGGGCTGTTTTAGTCTCAGGGTTAAACTAATGATGGTGTTTTATCTGTTTTTCCTGCCATCTGTACTCAGAGAGGTTGCACTCAGTGGAATTCTCATCAGCATCTTATGTAGTCAAAGTAAAAGCTGACCCAACTGTATTTGCTTTTAGAATATTTTTGTATGTGCACATACAACATATACAGAAGTGTTAAAACTAAGGCTACCAATGAAGCTGCAAACACAGCTTTGTCCAAACATCCTGTAAATTTTAGAGCAAGAGTGAGGGGGACCAGCATTTTTGTGAGTGTAGTTTCTCTCTCAGGCTGAGTTGTGATTTCCTTAAGCAGTGTAGGAGGACAAAGAGAGAAAGCAGATTTTGAGTACAGTGGCCTAACTGATTTTGAGATGTGTATCTGAGATTTTCCAGCAACCTCCTAAAGCCAACTCTGCTCACTTCCCTGCCTCAGTGATTGTCTGGTCTTTCTTCAGAAAGGAAGGATGTGGAGTCAGGATGTAATTGTGAACAACCAGAAAGCAAATTAATCAGCACACAGTATGTATCTCTGCCTTTAGCATTTGCAAAATGTCTCAGTAACAGGGATTTCTGCTGGAGCTACAGATGCTGGGCTCTGACACATGGTCCTGGGCAGTGCTCTGTAAGGCAGAGCTTCCTTAAACTGGCAGTGCTGAGGATCTCCTGGGAAAAGCTCTGAAGATATTTGTGTTTCTACAATCAAATATTTGGTGCTAAATGCAGGATGGAAGTGTGTGCTGGAAAAAGGAAATAACAAAGTGAAAAGTGAATAGCCATTCCTTCTACTGAAGGAACAAAAGCTCTGCAGAGGAAAAAGTAACATTTTTGTCTATTGGTAATGACTGCTTCATAACTCATGCAAGGAAATTGTGCTTATTTTTGAAATTACCTGCTCATCTTTTGTTCTTTGTCACATGACAGGAATATTTTCTGAGTTTTTCTCTTGCCAAAAGTAGTTTTTAAAAAATACATATTCTCCAGTAATTCAACCTCTCCTCCTCTTAGGAAGATCTCCTTCTAGAATCTCACATTTTATAATTACAGTTTTCTCTGACTGTGGGTAATAAGAGGAGGCCTCTCATTGCTCTGTTCATTTAGTTTGTCTGTGCTTCGCATCCCCACGCAGACGTATTAATTTTGAACTTCAGTGTAGTCTTCTCATGCACAGAGCAGTAAAATTCTTTCTGGCACAGTTTTTTCCATATAGAAAATGAAGGTGACTTTATCTCATGTACCTCATGTTTTAAGGTTTAATACATGCATGTTTGCAGAATGTATTGAAGATGAAAATCAGTATATTATAAGCAGTACCTTCTACTACTTCGATCATAAAAGGCACATTAGTGCTTTTTGTCATCCCTCAAATAAACAGCAATGCTATTCCTTCCTAGACATCCATCAAAAATATATCTATAAAACAGGAAGAAAAATAATTATAAGATAAGGCATCATAAATAAACAAATACAGAAATAAATTATTTTAAGATGACAATTGAAATCTCTTTCACAGGCTTCTTTTGATCTCCTTGAGGCTCATTAAATTGTGGCTGGCAGACCCTGCTTCCATATTTGAGAAAGAAGCTAAAGTGCTGCTTACGTGCAAGCAGAAGTTTTAAAAGTAATGAGGCTTGGGACCTATAGACCAGAAAGTATCGGTTGATTTGCATGCCTTTTCCACCTCCCCTGCTGCTTATTTGCATTGTTCATCATTTTCCAGACAGCTCAGAAATCTTCACCTGATTTGTTAATATTTGCACAGTGCTCATAAGCATTACCGATAGTCTTCAGGTAGACAGGGGAAAAAAGCACAGGCCCAGTGACCTTCCAGTCAAATTACTTGAGTTGTGACACTCATTTTCATCTGCTCCTTATCCTGGATGAGCATCAAAGGTTTTCCATAGCAACTGTGAATGATAAATTCACAAAAATGTGTTCTAAATTGAAAGCGTATGATTGAAAGGAAGGGGTGAAATTCTGCTTCCTTGGGTTCTGTATGTAAGGGATAGAGACATCCTCTATTTTTCTGTGGATATCCTTGTTTATTTTTCTTTCTCATGTATCCGTTGGCTTTTTATTTTCTTTTTTTTTTTTTTTTTTAATATTCCTTTGCTGAATAGGGTTGAGGTATGCTATAAACAAAACATCTGTGTAAGGATTGATGTGGAATTGTCTCAGAAGATATCCTAAAACCAAAATAGCTCATTGACTGCCGGTTGACTACCTTTGCCCAGCATTTGTTACATGCTGTGTTAGTTAGCTTTGTGGGCCAGCGCTGCACATAAGCACTGATAGAAGTGAGATTCACTGCACCTGGAATGGACTTCTATGGCAAGGAACACTTGTAGATTCGAGCCCTATATTATGGACAAGAAATAGTATCTTAATGCATTTTCAAAAAGGGGAAGAAAATTATTTTTTCTACATAAGGTAAAAGAGAAATACGTAAGGTAAAATACATAAGGTAAAAGAGACAAGCAAATCCCAACCCCATAAGCAGCCTACATTACAACCAAATTCATTACCAAGTACTCTGTAATAGGTTCTTCTCTTTGTTCTGATGCCTAACAATTCTTCTGTTTCAGGAAGGTTGACTTAAACAATAGTACCCCAAATGACACACTGGGGTGTCATAAATGACTGCTACAAACTGGTTGCTGCTCTATGTCCATGACATCTTTCAGCACAGAATGTGAGGACTTGCTGTTGTCGTGAGCAGCTGTGCCCATGTCAGCCCATCCTGCTGTGTGGCATCACTGCTCACAGGTACATGGCAAGCGTCTGTGCATAGTGCCACCTAAAATGAGTTCTCACCATGCTACTCCTTTGGCTAAGGCCAGTAATCAAGAAATGTGCAAAGCAGATTAATTTAGTCCCTGTTTTTATTGTGAGTGACTTTTCACATGCTGTTGAAAGTCTGTGAAAAAGTTTTTAACGGCAGAGGGAGTTACAATGAGACAGGAAAGGGTGAAGAGAGCTGTTCACCCCTGCACAACAATACTAGTATGGAAGATTTTTGTGTAAACTGCATCATCTCTTTGTATATAAGCCCCCAGTGAGACTGAATCCTAACTGGGACAAAAGCAGAGCACAAGGCAGCTGATACTACTTAAATCTGTGCTAGATTACTTCTTTCCTCTTTCCTTTCTATGGTTTAAGGAGTCAACAGTAAGCATATCATGTTCCCAGTATGCAGCACTTCTATAAAGAGAACAAATTTTCCTTGAAAACTACAAAAGAACTCCTGCGCATATGTTGTTATCAACAAAGTTTTTGACAATAGCCAAAAAGCAAAATAGAAAATACATTTTTGAGCAGCATTACTACAGGTTTATTGAAAGTTCATTGTGAAACTACAGTACCTCCTATTAAACCAAATCACAAAGAATCCATGAAATCAAAGACACAGCTATGAAACATATAATCAGCTGATAAAATAGAAAAAATAATCATGCTTGGAGATGAACATTTTCCATTATAAAAACAGCAACCAGCAGCTACAAATAGGGAAACAAAAAGTCGTTATCTTCTGTTTCCAAACAATATTTGTGCACAGGGGCCCGAGATACAAAAAGATTTACAATTTCCCTTTCTAAAAACTATGTTTTGACCCAAAGTACAGATTAAAAATAGTATGCAGATAATGGCTAGAAGATTTTAACAGTGAGGTGTTACGACCACTTCCTAACCTCCTCAGTAGTAGCTGCTGCTGCTAGAGAGGAGCATGTGGTTTGCTGCATGACATTGTGAATTATCAGCTGGTTTTCTCTTCAGCATTAGTCCCCTCAGTGATGAGCTGGGGCAATCAGAAGCCTGTTTGAATAAAGGAAAAAAAGAATATCAAAAGGCAGATTAGAATTGTTATTCAAATGAATACTGTGAAATCCCAAAGTAAGATTACCAGAGTAATGATAACAGAGTCATCTCAAAAAGAAGGTCGTTATTTTAAGAAATGAAATTTCACCAAAGAAAAGAGAATAGAGAGATCAGCCTGACCAAAACGGTGATTTTTGATGAAAAGGTAAATCTTTAATATGAAACACTTCTTTACCTACTGTTTTGAAACTGGCAAATATATTTGAGAAGATTTTTATCCTTATCCAAATATATATCCTAATTTTTACCTCTATCAAAAAATATCTAAAATTAACAGATTCACAATTCTGTATTTTCCCCAGAACTTAAGATAAAAACACCAAAGGGAATTTTTAATGTTTAATTAATGTTACTTAAAATAATTTTAGATTTATACTTGTGAATGAAAAAATACAAGAAGAGTGAATATAAATAAGCAAGATGATTGGTTTATTATCTTTGTTATTTGGTTACAAAAAGATTTGAGTATTTTTTTGTATTTAGTTTGAGTAAAATGCTATCTGTTCTTCTATGGTTTGCAACAAAGGCTATGTGGTCTGGGGGGAGAGTGAGAGAACAAATGTGAGTGTAATGCGATGTACCTGCAGCTTCCTAGATGCTGTGAAAGTGACCAGAACAGAAGGGCCAGTATGGAACTAGTCTTTAACACTCCTTTCCTACAGTGTTCGTACCAAACTGTGTTACAGTCAAAAGTGCAAGCCAATGGGATTGTTATGTTACTGTATAGGTCTCTTGCAATATCAACTTTCTTTCTGGCAAGGTAAGTGAGCTTTTAGTTATCTTCAATATTTTTTCTTGGTAGACCATTAACTTTGAAAATACCTTTGTCCATCAATTCTAGTTTTTGGTGGAAAATTGAAGACTGCTTTTGAGTATTTAGTGGTGAGTGAACCCAAATGGATTCCTCAGATTGTGAGAGAAAGCTGAACATTGACTATACCTGCCAGTAGACATGGCCACATACCTGCTGCATGGGAATATGTGTATGTAGTGTTAGTTTTTTGCTTTTCATTTATAAAAAAGGAAAATTTTGTGATGCTTTGTGGGCTGTGCCTATCCATGGACTACAGCTTGTTTAGTACTGTCTTAGAGGTTGCTAGTAGTCAGAACAGTGTGACACTGAAATAAGTAATTGTCTGTTTTACTTAAATGATGCACACATCTGTTGGATGATATTCAAAAAGCTTTTTTACACTTTGAAGCTAAATCTAAAGTCTAAAAAGAGCTTGTGCTGAGTTGCTAGCTGTGCAACTTATTTCAGAAGAAATTTCTCCACTCTGTCTACCAGTACCCGCTCCACCCCACTCTGTCTGAATAGAGCAGCCTGTGCTCCTGCTTTCAGAGTCACATACAAAGTCATAATTTGTAAACCAAGAGAAACACAGTTGTCCAACAGAATTCTTTGTCTTTCTAAGCTTCACTTGACTGTCACTGTTATTTCTCCAGTGGAAAACTCATCTTTTTTTCTGTTTTAACCCATTTCTTTTACTGAAAGAACAAAAAAAGACTAACGTTTTTTGTTCTTTTTGAAGTTGCCCTCAGAGCAAAATATGACCTTCTGCTTCACAGTCAGAACATCTGAGAAACTCCTCCCATTGATGTTAGCACATCCCAGTGACCAGAGGAGCTGTCTCAGACTGACATGTGTTTTTGTTTCTGTGTGCGTGATGTATCCCTTCTTTATCCAGAGGAATAGTCCATATCAGCACCGATGCCTTTTGGGGCTCACGTGGTACCTTCCTGCTCTACAACAAAGATGTCTCTGCTGTAGCACTCCATTTCCGACAGGTGACACATCTGCACAAAGAGCCTGACCCATCAAATTGCTGTATGCCTGAACTATGCAAATTCCAAGGCTAGATATGTATAAGATCTTAATTTATTCTAAAAACCCCAAATTCTTATGTTCCTTCTGCTTCAAGTCCCTCTACCTCTTTATGCCTTAGATGCTGTTTGTCCTCTTTCTCCTGCATACATGCTACCCACATCTTACCTTCCTGAACAACACACCATACTGCAGGACTGATAGGGTGATTTCTGTGTACCAGTGAAAGAGTGGAATGTCTGCCCTTGATTTGTTCTGCTGAAAGGAAACGTTTTCTATGTAAATCCCCCAGCCCTCACAGACTATCTTGTGTTGCATTTGGTAGAAGAGAAAGAAGTAAGAGTTAAGTAACTGCAAAAAAAAGAAATGAAAGGACACTAATAGCAAGAACATAATGTTTGTTATTTTAATTGCAAACATAACGATTTCATTATTTTAATTGCAAGCATCTTGATGAGATACTGACAGAATTTGAGAATCTGTTCTTTAAAATGCTTACCAGCAGACAGTTGAAAATAGCAAACTGTATGAGAATGTGTATGTTTTGGGCTTTTTTTCTAAACAAAATTTGCAGCTGTGCATCCTGACTTGCTCCAGGAGGATAGCCATTCACAGGCCATCGACTGAGCAGCACAGAGAACGACACAGCTCTGAGTAATGTGATCTTGAGAAAATGCTAAGCCTGTGCACATTTCTGTGCTCATGACTCTTTCACTCATACAAAATAGATGGAATATTTTACATGTGTAGTCATACTGCTGCCTGTGGATTATTGCTGTGGATGTGAGCAGTGTCTTTTGTATGTTGCATATTTGTGTGCCAGCAGGCACCTGAACTTTGGCAAATACAGATGAAAACAAGGTGTTGCAAACAAGTAAAGGAGTCTTCACGTATTACTACTATCAACAGTTTTATTCAGTGTACAAAGTTACCGTGCAAAATCCACATTCGGAAAAACACTGTCGAGGCAGTACCCTGACACAATTACTTGAATGGACCAGTTCTGCTTGTTCCTACAACCTTACCCAGCTGGCACACACAAATGGACTGAAAACCCAACTTTGTTATGCAGCCAGGTTATTGACAATTGCTTCAATATAACAAAAGAGGTTCTACAATCATTAGACTTTCAGAAAGATTCAGCTAATTTACTGAATATTAGTCTTGCCTTCTTCATGTAGTATTAAATCAACAGCTTGCTCAGAAATAATAGCTGAGACAGGGAATAAGTAAGTCCCTTGTGTGCACACAGTGATGGTTACTTGAGTGATGCTTAGGCTAATGCACATCTCATGGTACAGAACAATTTGACTTCTTTGTGGAAGATGAACAAGTGTCTTCTTCTGAATTCTCTGATGTCATAGTTTTTTTGCCTGACTTTCATCCAGTCAGAGAAGTATGGTTAATAGTCAGATCTATTAATTTGAATCAGATTAATCAAATGAATCAGATTAATTACTGGCTCTACATTCTGTAAAAATCATGATTATTTTTGTAGTGCAAACATCCTTGGAGGGTCACTTTTCCCTCTGTAACTTTTGTTGTAACTTGAACAAAACTTACAGTGACATCTAAATAGATAAAAAATATTAGGGTATTTGCTTTTTTAAAAAAAAACATGTCTACTATACAATAGATTATCCTGTTAAGCTTCTACACTTCCTCTGGAAATTTAAAAATGTGTTTTTGATCTGCTCTATCTGATTCATGTACCTTTCACAGGGTATTTGGCAACAGAGCAAATCAATTTGTAATAAGAAACCACTGCAATATTAGTTCAGAGACACATACTAGGAAAACATCATAAAGTGTGTAACAGGTAGGCTCCAGTCACTAAGTCTTAATTGCTCCGTAGGGGAAAAAAATAATTTTTTGTAAAAGTTCAGTAAACCTGCAGTCTAGTTTAACACATGAATTTTAATTAAATATGTTGCATGACCAAATGAGTACACCAGAAATGCAGATGATTTTAAATCCTTCTTCTGTACTGCCTATATTAGGAAGAGTGAAGCATACTACACTCACCATCTTAGAACAGATTTATCTTCGGTGAACCACCCCTCCAGGGACACACAATCTGATGGCTCAGATTTCATTGCAGTATCTCACCACTGAGACTTCCTCAGACAAACAAGTAATATCAGCTGGACTTGCTATCACTGCTGTGCCATACTCTGCTTTTAGAGGTTTCACACTGCCAACAACGCTGAGCCACATTCTCTGGACTTCATGTGATCAAAGCAGGAGGGCTCAGGAGATGTAAAAACGTGCTCATTTCCTTCTGAAGTTAGTAGAGTATCAATGTGTGTTAAAGTGCTTTGTAGAATATGTATGGAATTAGTTCTGAACTTAAATGTTCTTTATTGAGTTATTGAACGGACCTTCTGTAAGCAGACTATTTATGTAAGCAGAAGCTGAGGCAGCCTTGACAGCAGAACTTGTATGGGGAAGACTCTGCTAATGTTCCATATGGCACCACAGCTGAGCTCCATGGAACCACAGATCAATTGATTTTCGTACCTGAAGCAGCTGTTGTCTTACCTTTGACTGCAAAGAAACAGATTCATAACCACAGAATCATAGAATGGGTTGGTTGGAAGAGTCACAGCGAGCAGGTCTGACCTTCAACTTGAATGTTTCCAGGAATGGGCCATTCACCCTCTTAGTGGACAATCTGGTCCAGTGTTTCATCACCCTCATCATAAAAATGTTTTTTTTCTTATATCTAGTCTCAATCTACTCTCTTCTAATATAAAAGCATTAACCTTTGTCTTATCACAACAAGCTCTACTGAAAAACCTGTCCCTGTCTTTCTTTATAAGCACACTGCTGAGTACCAGAAGGCCACAGAAGGTGTTCCCAGAGTGTTTTCTTCAGGCTGAACAAGCCCGGGTCTCTCAGCCTGTCCTCACAGGAAAGGTGCCTCAGTCCTCTGATAATTTTTCTGGCCCTTCACTGGACCTGCTCCAACAGGTCCACGTATTTCCTGTTCTGGAGTCCCAGAAGTGGATTCAGAACTCCAGGAGGGGTCTCACCAGAGTAAAGGGACAGAATCACCTCCTTTTACCTGCTGGTCATGTTTCTTTTGATGCGTTTTGTCACTGATATTATTGAGGAAGGTATTAAACTGTATGGGTCCCAAGATGAATAACAAGGTAGATAAAATTATATTGTATAATTCTTGGCTACTTCAACTCAATGAACCAAGAAGATTCTTTCAGTGGCATGTACACTAGCTTACATCTAAAAAAAAAAAAAAGTCAGTGGGCGCCATATTCTCTTTAGCAAGTACTCAAGTGTAAGAGGTATTTGTGTTATCTCTAATTTATGTGCATATGGCATAATCTTTCTTTCTTTCTTTCTTTCTTTCTTTCTTTCTTTCTTTCTTTCTTTCTTTCTTTCTTTCTTTCTTTCTTTCTTTCTTTCNTAGGACTAGATAATGTCCACGCTGCATATACTCTTTAAATTTACAGGAATCAGGAAGAGGTTATAGTTGTTTTTCAGCGAAACATTTACATTTTTTCTAGATTTTTTCCTGTCTCTTTATTGAAGATCTTCTTTTTCTTTGTTCCTGAATCTTTCTTTCTTTCTTTCTTTCTTTCTTTCTTTCTTTCTTTCTTTCTTTCTTTCTTTCTTTCTTTCTTTCTTTCTTTCTTTCTTTCTTTCTTTCTTCTCTCACTTCAATGAATTTCCCTAATTGATCCTGTGGAGCAGAGCTTACTCCGTAGTAGAACTTTCCTCCTCCACCATTTGTGTTAAATAAATTGAACGGAATGCTGTGGTACTCTCTGATTACCCATGAAGGAAAGAAGTTAAACTGGCAAACCTAATTTTGAAAACCCTGTCTTCTAAGAGCAGAATAAAATCTTATGTAAATAATGTGTTGTATTCATTATATATATTCTTTCAGAAAGCCATAGGGAATTTCCCACTTAAAATCACAACGAAATTTACCAACTATCAGGAGCTGCACTATGCTAGCATTTCTGTAACATGCTATTTTCCAGGGCCCTGCAGTGTGAACTGGTGCAGATTATGTATTATTGTAAATTAGTCTTCAGCTGCAAAAATAAAACCTTGTGTTCAAGTACTTATCCTGGAGCTTGTTATGTTAGCTAATTTTAAAAGCAGGTTGAAGTAGGAAATCACATAACAAGGAGATAAAATATCTCATGTATGACTCATAATGTGGAAAAAACTGAACCCATTGTAATAAGCAGGTGTTCATATATTTTCAATGAAACATTTTTTTAAAAAGATGGCTTGGATTTGGTTCTTTTTAGTAAAGGAATCCACATGCCTCTGTTAGATCTGTTTAAAAAACACCCTATCACTGCAGACGTTATTTCTGTGCACAGCATTCCCTATTGTCACTGTGATCATTACTTTTCACAAGGGTGGAAATAAAGTAATATTGCTTCTGTCACTACTTCTGTGACCCTCCTGGTGGTCGGGTCTAGTCCTCTGCTTGCGCTCCTTTGCGCTGCTGCCATATTAGTAATTTCCAGTGTGAAGCCAAAGCAGCAGTTGTAGGAGTTTTGTGGATCTATGCTGCTTCTTCAAATCCACTGACTCCAGTTTTACATTTCCTTTCCAAGCACTGGAGTCTTGCATTCTTGCCAAGACTTGCTACAGCTGCATTTCCATGACTAGGCAAGGATAACAAGACGCTTGCAATAGCATTGTCCATGTCTGATGGACAATTTCCCCCCATGTTAAGACACATTGCTGGGTACTTAAGAGAAACAAAAAGACCTGGTCACAGGTGAGGGGCCCAGTTGTCCCCTTTTGTCTTGGTTTGTTTCTCAGGTGGGGGAGCGGAGACATCGCGAGATTTAGAACTGGAAAAAGGAGTTGGGTGCAGTGCTTGGGATTCATTGCTCTCCTGGCATTTGGAGGGAACGGAGGAGTCACCGTGGGGAGAACCCAACGTCACTGTGAGGCCGTGTTTTCTGCTGTTTGTCCTTCTGCCCTGCCCTGCCTCCGCCATCCCTNAATCAAATGTTGCCTAAGTAATATGAGCTGTCTCCAGATGCACAAGAGACATCATCTCCAAGTAAAATAGATCTTTCCGTTATGAACAATACCATGCTGCATCTTCGTTTAGGCTGTGTAGCATAGTCTCACAACTACATTTTTTACTCTGGTAATTTGCCAGTATCCTTTACCCATATGCATTCAGTAGCACCAGGTGTTCAAGTGACCTACAAGGCTTTTGAAGCCTTGCATTTTGCATTACAGAAAGATGAAAGTATAGTCTTGAGACTATTAAGGAAACACCATCAGATGGAGAGGGAACTGCCGTACAGAGGCATGAAGTGAACAAAGGAGTTTAAGCATATGTATAACTGGGACGGCAAGAACAGTTACTGCTGAAACAAGGTGTGTGGGGAGGATTTAGTACATTTTCTACTAAATCTGCCATCTGTAGTATTAATATCATGGAGTGTCTGCACCAAGAACTGAGGTTACTAAGAGATTCCAAGATTGGTAAGTGAGTGAAGAGTGAATATCTTTTATCCTATTTACTAAATAAAATACCGAGACAGGCTTGAAAATATTGCAATCCCCGGAGAGTCTGTTGTACTGGGAAATAGATAGTAGTACCACAACCTGAAAAAAAAACCTTAGGAAGAACTAAGGACTTGTGCTGGTTTAGCTAAATTTAGAAGTATATCCTCCGAGAGAAGGCAGGTTACAAACCACCCCTCTGTTTGGAAAGTTTGCTCAGTTTTTTTCTCTCTCCTCTCTTGGGCTCAGTTTAAAGGCACAGAAAGGCACAGGAAGAATGTCTCGGCACAGAGCGGTGATAGGGGATACACAACATAAAGTCACCTCACGACATGACTCCATTTTCCACAGCTCATTTTGCAACTCAGCCCAAAGAGGCATACAGGGAGAAGAAGGTGAATTTCAGAAAGAAAAGAAGAAGAATAAGTTTTCATAGATACATTTGGTAAAATATCTTCATATTCCTAAGGCAGAGGGCCATGGACAGAGGAGCAAGTTGCTACATCCCCATTTTACATTGAAGATTATGAAAAGTCTTTGGGACTGCATTTCCCACAGAACTAGAAACCATGTGAGTGCTGATATTGTCAAGTTCTAGGACAGTGGGGAAACTTTGTTAAATTGGCACCTAGGTGTCAAGTGTTGAGCAGGGCAGAAAACAGCTTGTGAATTTTGGTAGCCCTGTTTTATCCCAATAAGTTAAAACTGGGCACTTAACAATATTGTATGGAATTCTGTACTCTTAAGCAGTGGCAGAAAGCAGCATAAATTTGTACATCTGTTTAAGGGAATATAATCCCAGTGTTTGTAGTCTAGCAAGGCAGAGATATAGGATTTAATCATTAAATATCCACACAAGACCAGGAAGTTGCATGTGGTTGATGCACATTCTGTCATTGCTTCTGTGACTGTATTACAACACAGACATAGCCAAAACAGCTTTAAATTAATGACTTTGGGAAATGCTAACAATACTGCTAATCGTCCAAGTACTCTGATTTCATGGGTGGATTTTAAATCCTTTGTTGAGCTCTCTGCTGTAAGAAGCTGAATTACTTGCTATAAAACTGATTCAGATATAACTAGCAGTGTGGTAGTTACTGTAGAGTTGTTCAAAATAGTGCTGCTTAGAGAAGTTTTTTAAACAGATGCACCTGAGAAATTGTTCCTCCTCTCAGGCTGTTTGTACACCAAGGAGGTATTGATGTGCTTATCTGCTCTAAGAGCCACACTTCATCTATCTTGAGTTGATGTGTAGTTCATATCTCTCTGCTGTGCCAGTTTATGGTTAATAGTGACATTTGTCTAGCTCTGCCCTTGTTTGAAAGAACTATTCAGCAGTCTTACCACATATCCCAGCACACAGCCAGAAGGAGCCAACAGGACAGGGTCTGTTTGCAGTAGTGTGATAACTGGCAATGGCAGCTCAGCTGTGGGAAGACAGAGGCAATTCTTCTGAAAATCTTCACCGAGCCACAGGAATGGTCACTGATATTAGAGCTCCCCTTCTCTAGCTGCAGCTGCTCCCTGAGAACATGTAGTGCCCTGGAGCAGTCAGGTGTTCCTCAACAGTTTTTGATTGAAAGATCAGCTACACGGGTTATTTTGCTGTTAAGTGTGTGTTGCACTTTCACATGATCCCTTCTCACCATTCAACTATGCTGTTCTCTGTTCGTTTTCAAACTTACTCTTCCCCTTCAGTCATTCCCAGCACAGGTGTCCTGTAGCACAGTCTGTATTTTGAAATTGCATTTTCTTTTCAGTGGTGGGAGGGTGATTTTGGAAGAGTCTGATGTGCTTGTGTTTGACACAGCCATTTCATACAACTCAGTGATGAGATCCAGCCTGGACTAGGGTTAGATATAGCAACGGCTGTCAAGGCAACAGAATTAAGATTATGAAACCCTTAAGATATATGTGAGTTTGATCAGAGTCTGCTTTAAAAGTCAGGATATTAAAAATGGCATTATAAAATGAATTTCAGGACAGAGCAACATGGTCTAGCGGGTGACATTCCTGACTATGGTGGAGGCCTTGGAACTAGATGATGTTTAATATTCCTTCTAAGCCAAGGAATTCCATGATTTTATGAAGACTCTGGAGCAAATATGAGTGGAGAAATTAACAGCACAGAGCAGCTTATAGTTGCTGTA
The DNA here is from genome assembly GCA_013400655.1 of Mystacornis crossleyi. Classification (NCBI taxonomy): domain Eukaryota; kingdom Metazoa; phylum Chordata; class Aves; order Passeriformes; family Timaliidae; genus Mystacornis; species Mystacornis crossleyi. The sequence continues at coordinate 61,855 of VYZQ01018524.1, forward strand.
GGCTACTTCACATACCCAACAACATGGACGAATGCCAGTCAGGTTCACTAGTCAACCCTTGGCTCTACTCAGCTTTATCAGATGAGGAACCGCTGTGTTCCACAGGCTGGCTGTCTGAAGGAGCTCCTGCTAACACTACTGCGCATGCTGGGAGGCCAGCAGAGAGCAGAGGACGTGAAGGTAGTGCCTGTACACCTGGACAGGTTGTAAATGGCCACTCAGCTGCAAAAGTAACTTCTTATGAAAGTCAGGGTGTGAACCAGTGAAATAGGCAGCCCTGCTATTCAAGGTCTTCCCAAGAGG
>VYZQ01018525.1:46712-72376 GCA_013400655.1 Mystacornis crossleyi
GAAAAAATGATTTTAAAAATCCTGATCACTGAGATGGAAGAACAAATTCCAAATATTAAAATAGGAATATTCACAAAATGTACCCTTGTTTGATTATAACTGATATTCAGTTAAAAATTGTATAATTGAACATGCGAAATACGTGAAATAGAGTCTTCACTAGCCCATTGGCTTTTACATATGGTGAAATGAGCAACATATATGAAAAGAAAACTATGATCACTTTGAGATTAGTTGTACTGTTATATGAGCTAAACAAAGACGTAAGAGACTGTTAAAATGTAAAAGTTTCCATACTGCTTTCATGTGCTTCATAACTTCCAGATACTGTAGACTGTGAGCAATGTGCTATTTTCATAGGTCTGAGATGAGTGGAAAGTCTTTAATTCAGTTTCTCATCTTATGAATATGTTTCATTACACATTATTTCATGTTTTTTAAAATCATTTTTTCAATGCCTAAATACATTTAACAATCTGCTTCGTAGCAATCTAGCAGTAATTTCAAACAGCCATGGACAGTTAGGTCTGCTGGCCTGCACGATGGGGGTACAGCCAAAAGCAAACCAATCCCAACATCAGAGCTTGGGCAAATGGCAGTCTGGGGAGTTTGGGAGCTTGTCCTAGCATTTTTGTTCAAGACACCCACAGACCATTGCAAAATGTGCTAGACATGCGCTATAAAGTCTTACAATCAGTGACCAACCATGGTAGCATAGAGCTCCTCACGAATATTCTTTCCTGCTTTATGGTAGATTTTGCAGCTGAGTTCCACATTGCTAAAATTGTTCGCCAATTTTGGGTAGGTCTATCTGCACTCCTGAGCTACATTCAGATAGGAGAAATCAAAGAATATGTAAGAATGACACCCCATGAAACCACTACAAAGTTTTTTCAAACCAGAAAGCAAGTTGTTATTCTAACAACTGTTCCTGCAGAATCAGAAATTTATCTCCCTATTCTGTCTCACTATCCATTTTGCTGTATTAGGTCTATGAGGACATTATTAAAGTACCTACAAAGTCTAGGGAGAGGGCTTTTATTTCCAATTGTCACCCAGAGTTCACACTTCACACTGATCTCTAGTTTTATGTTTATACTCACTTTGCAAATCATTAACAAATATAAACCATGGGAAAGCACATGCTTATATATACATATACAAAAAGTTAAATTAATAGGTCGTCCTTTTATTTGCATTAATTGGTGCATGTCTGAATTCTGGTTTAATAGATGTTGGTTTAATGTGTGTCTTAATGTTGCTGCAAAGACTGTTGAAGCAACATTAAGGTTGAAAAATTACACATGCCAAATTATGCACACCAAAGGCAAGAACTTCTAGATGCTTTTTCCCTCGATGTTCACTTAGCGCATTCATACATGAAAAGATTTTGCCATGCATCAAGTCATCAGACAAAGCAATCTGCTTTTTGCCTAGTTACAAAGTTGAGCTGATTAGTACTAAAGAGACCTGAATTCTGCTTAGGATGCTAAAGTTGTCTCTCCTCAAAAATTTTTTTTTCCTCTGGAATTATACTGAGATTTGAGACTGGAGTATCAGTGGACAGCCTCCTACCATGGACACATCAGCAACATTCATTGGGCTATGCCACAATCTAGGGGTGGAAGTAAGTGAGAGCAGGAGGGGGGTGTTGAATGCACGGTATCATTAACTGTGGATGAGGTCTCAGACTCACATTTTAAAATCATGAGAGACCTTTCCTGCACTGAATACCCAGCTGCATTAGATTTAGATATTTTAGGTCTTCCACATCGTCAGCTGAGTTAGCTTTGTCCACATGATTAAAAATTAGACCAGACTAATGGTCCAAGTGTGTTATACTGGTGGACATTCTCCCAGTCTCCGTGGGATGGTGGAGCAGTTTCAAAAGTGCCACCATATTGCATGATAAAGCAGAATTAGTAGGAAAAGAGACAGTAGGAAAGACAGAAGGAGTATAACAACCTCTGCAAATATAAACCCAGGCAATAGCTCTGTGTCACAAGCAGAGAATTTCCTTACTTCCTGAGAACTCACAGTGCTCAATGCACCAAGTGGTAGAAACTGCAACTGTTTTGCAATGTGCAGGCTTGGTTGTGCCTTACAGTTTGGTCTAAGGGGCTTTTTTCTTGGAATTTCTACAATTTCATATCTCTTTTTTGTTTCATTAACTAATACTGACGGGGTGTAACAACATTGGACAGCTCTGCTTGGAATAATGCTTCCTCTTGGCTAGTTTGGATTTTAAAAGAACCATTCATGATGTTTGCTACTTTGTGCTGATTTTAACCTCTCATTTCCAATTAAAATTTTTAAGTCATCCCTGCCATGGCTCAGCTGTTAGGAATACACCTGACACAACTTGATCTGGCAGACCAGGCTGTAATTTTGTGCTATGAGCAAATAAATCAATAAACTATGATAGACTTTCTGTGATGGACAGAGCTCAGATACGAGTTAGAGGATGGGAACACAGCACAAGGGAAGCACTGAGTGCAAAGATAAGATAAAAGAGGTCGGAAAGCCTCCTGCAGCTCTGATGCCTTCTGTCACTAACTTCCTTTTTGCATAGCAGGTCCTCTTGTTTTCACCTACCTGATGCATGTTTTTGGATACCCTTTCCCTCCCTCTCCATTCTTAAGATACACCTTTAAATCTACAGCGTGACTGATTCCCAAGCCCTCCTGCAGCAATTGCCGTCATTGCTTATTCTCACTCTGCGATGGCTCTCCTGCCTTTGGGTGGACGACAAACAGCAGGAGCATGGCTGACCTGCCAGGTGTGAGACTTTTGTATTTGCACTAGTTCGTGCTGTAGGAAGCTTTGCTTTTCTTTCTCCCTCGTCCTCTGTCTAGCACAACAAGATCAGAGAAGTACCAAAGATCAGAGGAGTAGAAAAGAAAGGGAAGAAGCAGGAGACTGTCCTTGTCTTCCCTTACTGGCCCTTGGCCATAAAGTCTTTGCTCAGGCTGAGCTCATTAGTGCCACTGGGCTGGTCCCAGTGTGGCTGGGGTGAGGAAAGCCTCCTGGGAAGTGAGGAGGGCAGGTGGGATGAGGTGTTTGGGAATCACTTATCCCTTGAACAGATAAATCATATCAATTAGATTAAACTGCTTCTTGCTCAGCCCTGCACCTAAGTTCACCACACTTCTATTACTTTCCCTGGAAACACATATCGATTTACTTTAGAATGGGGTGAGTAGAACATTCTTCATGGTTGATTTTTGACACACCAGGATTTTAGGCAAGCTTTACAAATATGGGTACCAAATGTATATCAGAGCCACTGGACACAAATCCACCTTTAAAGTAAATCATCTCACTCATGAATCTTCTTTTTTATGCTAAAGAATTCCTACAGCATCTTCTCTGTAATTCAGAACACACTGCTAGCAATTTGAAAGGTAGGATTTCATTTTCACTATCTTCATTATTAATACAAAATCTGTTCCTTTTCCACATTTTTTCCACATCCCATTTATTTTACTAGTATTCTGCAACATCGATGTGGTTTTTTCCTATAGGGACAAAGAACTATTATAAAATAAGCATGCATCAAGAGTACCTTGGGTTTGATGTTTTCATGGTCAGGAGGCAGGGAAAAAGACTGTGGTGAAGTCAGCTCTCTGGGTCTTGATGGCAGTGAGCCTGGTGACTTGTCTGAGATGGGAGATCTGCACTTTAACACCGATGAGGTGGCAGAATGCTCATGTCTTGGAGAGGAGGAGTTAGACCTAAAATTTGCTTGCACCAATGAAGAATTAAATTGCAGTGGGTGGGAATTAATACTACCAGTTTGTGGAACCAGTCGGGTAGAGTGAGGCTGTGGGAGAGACCACTGCTTTGAGACACTAGAAGAGGTAGAGGAGGAGGCACTGATCTCCTGAACAGATGTTTGGGACGAATCTGATTTAGATCTAGAAGCTGAGTGCAAAAGACTCGGGGAAGGAGATGAGTGTTTTTGTAAGGTGGGAGACAGTGCACCTGGTAGACTGGTAGAAGAAAGCAAAGGATATGACCGGCAAGTAAAGATGGGTGAGTAAGTGTGTACTCTCTGAGACTTCTGAGGGGCCCGGGACCTGGAGGCAGAATAGCCCAGCCCTTCTGGAGAAGGAGAGGTGGGGAATGCTAAGGAAGAGGAAGCTGGGTCACAAGGAGGAGGCAGTGAAGACTGCATATCTGGAGAGGCAACTGATCTTCTGTGGGAGGAGACAGAGGATGACAAAGAATGTTGAGAGTCTGGAGAAAGTGATCGAACTGGAAGGTGCTTTTTAGGAGAAAGGGACCTTGCTTGAGGGGTGGGATGAGGCTTGGAAGGTAAAAGCAGATGCTGAGCCCATCCTGAAAGCCAATAATCCTCTTTGCTGGGAGAATCTAGGCTTATAGGAGGGCTTGAAACAGATTTCTTGGGGGTTGGGGGAGTTGTTTTGAACTTTTGATCTATTGCAAGTGTTGAGGAACTAAGGGAGCTAGGGGAAAATGTGGGACAAGAAGCAGGAGAAAGTGGTCTCTGCTGAGATGAGCCTGATCTCAAAATTGCAGTTAAGAGAGTCAGTCTGGTTGGCAGAGGGGATTTGACTCCTGACTTGGCTGAATTTCTTCCGGATAATGTTCGTGAGCAAGGCTCGTTTATACTACATATGGTTGAAGAGGACCCATAAAGAGAGGGTGGAGACAAAGGTTTAGGGCTAGGAGATAATGAATGTGTTATTATATGCATAGGGAGAGGAGACAAAGCATTCAATCTTTTGGAAGAACTGGGGGCTACAGACGGAGATAAAGATCTTTGAACTTCAGTTGAACATGGAGGACTGGAGAGAAGACTTGGACTCCTTGCTGAAACAGAGGATGTGGTGAAGCCTCCCATTTTGCAAATACAGCCAGGACTATAGAGACTTGGTGTTTGTAGGTTATCAGACAGTTGCGGAGTGGAGTACCAACTCTTTGATGCAGAAGAGGATATTTTAGACACTGAGGGAGGTGAACTATGGGAAGCAGACTGAAAGGAGAGAGATGAGTCTTGCTTAGAAAACCCAATTGCTGACTGCCAGTTGTTACAGGAATCTTCCAGCGAAGAGGCTTGATTCATGTTAACCATGGCACCGCACACTACTTTCTGATTAATTGGAGAAATTAAGTGGACAGCAGGTGGTTTAGAGGAAAGATGATCAGAGGTGGAAAGAGTGGAAATTAACTGGAGAGAAAAAAAAAAAAAAAAACAGAATTGTTAATATAGGTGGAACCTGTGGAACTGTTAAATATCCCACATTTCAGTCCTGTGGTCATGCGTTTAGGGTCTGCATTAGTACTGCTGTGTGGATTAAAAGCATAGGACTGTTTTAAGATTGGACATACAGCCTGATGGATAAGCCTCATGGAGAGGTGACTGAGGCAGACAAGCTATGTGGTACTTTGGGTTTATGATACCCCAATTTTGTTGACATAAACAAGGTTCAAGGCCACACTATTTTTCATTTTAGGTAAAACCCAAGACCATGAGTGCCATGAGTGTCTGGAATCATGTGATGCCATCCACATAATATAAATACAAAGTAAGGTAAGAAAATTCCAATAGTGTCCCATCTCACTTTACCAGTTCAGCGGAAAGCAGCCTTTCTGAAAATGGGATTCAAGTCAAGTGCTCTTTTTCTCATTCAGTAAACAACCCCTTCTGCAGCACTGTGATATCAGAATGAGAAATTTGCTTGGAGCTACTTAAATCAGACATCCAGTTTGCTTTTCACTTCTCCTGTCATTCACAGAGCAGAGCTTTTGACAGTTTGCAGGCATGTAAGAGTCCTTATCCCCTTCTCCACAGTCTTTTGATACACTAATAAAACAGTAATGAGCTCTTTCATGAGTGTCTTTTTTCTTGGGTCCATTCTAATTAGGATTTGTCAAAACTAATTAGAGCATACAAGTATATTATCAACCTGTTATACGGTTTCATGTTTCTAAAGAAAGAAATTCTCTCAAAATCGTCCAAGTTATTGCAATGCTGAAATTAAAAACTGAGGTATACACAATATGAATAAAACATAGTAGTATGAAATAGTGAGTTAAGTCAACTGTAAAACCAAAAGGATACAAATTGTCACCTAACATTTGACTGAGCAATATGAAAGCAGGGAAATTGACTCTAATTTCATCAAACTTGATGTAAATATAACACCTATTTAACTATTGTTAGATACCCTGAAAATATTATGCAGCTCTATAAAAGACAATTATACTCTTCAGCTTCAGCACACAACTTGCTCATGGCTGTGGCTCAGCCTATGAATTATATTTTTAATACATATGTCTTACCCATAATAGAGAGGAATAATGATGATGATGATTATGATTATTAATATGTAATATATTATTGCTACATCACAAAATAAAAATAAGAACAAAACAACTAATTTTCAAGTGAGAGCACATAGTGGAAGAAGCTGCAACAGAAGAGCAAGATGTAAAAGCTTTGAAGGGCAAAACTATGCCTAAATATGGGCTACACACACACTTCAAAACACTATTAGCACTTAAAATCAGTGAGCTCTTCCTGCTAAATACCATACAAATAGCAAGCCTTTAAACCAAAGACACTTTCTGTATAAGGTATCTTCAGAAAAGCCAGGTCAAATGCTTCGATTTACAGGAATAAACACAAAACATCTGAATTCCTCTACAACCACACCAACTTCTCCTTGTTTTATACATGTGTTAAGGCGTCGCATTTCAAAGTGGAAAGTCAGCAGGTGAATACAGGGCAAATACCGGAATATAAAAATGAATGTTGTTTACATCATTATACATATATTCTATTGGATTGGGAAATCAGGACTCTTGCTCAAAAAGCTGCTAATTAAGAAGAAGCAAAAATACTGGAAATTGAGACTAACTTACCAGTATTTAATAATTATGAAAAATTATTATTAAATATGTCATGAAATACAAAATTATTCAATGAGTTAAAAAGCAGTGTGGTAATAAATCTGATAATTTTGAGCAGCCTCCTGAATTTAATAATGAACTCGGGAAGTTGATCAACTACCAAAACAGAGCTGCGGTATGAAATCTCTGTATTTTGAAATAGAATAGATAAATTTGCCTTACCAAGACAACCGATTAAAAGGAAATGAGGAATAAATATGAAACTTCATAATAAAAGCACAGGATGTGCAGTTACTTATAATCAGTTAAAACTTAATAAGAAAGATTTATAAGCAGCTACAAAAATGTTCATGGTAGCAGATGACAAATACGCTCCTGCAGGTAAGATAAAGACATTTTGCAGTATTCTTAATGTTTAAATACCACTGAACATTTACATGCTGAGTTAATTGAGCCATTAATCAGGTCTTCAGAGATGACCTTGCTATTGTAACACAGTATTAATAACCACATTTATAGATGATCAACCTCTTATTTACAGGATCAGGAAATCATAATCAAAGTGGGTTGGAAGTGACTTCCAGAGGTCATCTATTCCAGCCTCCTACTCAAAGCAGGGCTCTCAGCAGTGCCCGTGGGTCAGGTCAGCTGTGGCTGTGTCTGACCCAGTCTCTAGAGCTCTGATGGAGCTCCAGCACCCCCAGGCAGCCTGTGCCAGTGCTGCACCACCTCCCACGGAGGAAGCTGCTTCTGGAGTCCTGCTGGGATGTCCCACTCTGTGATTTGCAGCCATTGCTGCCTCACCTGCCACTGCAGAGAAGATTTTGGCTCTGCCATGTCCGTAACTGCCCTGCAAGTGGTTCTGGGAAGCCCCTAGATGCCTCCTTGGCTGTCTCTTGGTGGGAGTCAACAAAGCCAGCTCCTTCAGCCTCAGCTCACGTGTCCCAGATATCTTTACACCTGTGTGCTGTACCCCATTCCTTTCCTCAAATCCCTCTTGAATTTCAGGGTTGCTGGCCACCAAACTGAGCATGGTTTTACAGCTGCAGCCTCAAAAGTGCCAGTAGGCAAGATATAACAACTTCCCTCAATCAGTGGATTTTTCTTCAGTTCAGTTTCTCTACTTAAAAGCCCTCCTGTAGGTGAATTGGATTAGTGTGGAAGAAGTGAGTGACCAAAGTAGATTTGAGTTGCTTTGGTCTGTGATTCAACTGCAAGTCTTTTTCTCTTCTCAGGAGCACTTTAGATAAACATTTCCCAAAAATGAATGAAGGAAGTTGAAATAGGTGACAAGGTTACATCAGCACAAAGGCATAAAGGCACTTCAAAAATATCTTGATGCCTTGTACCTAATCATTCCAAAATTATCAAAGTGGACATAATATTAGTATTGAACCTTGCCCAGGAGACCTTCAGGACATTTGAAATGGCAGAACTGAGATGGACACAAGGAAAATGGTCATTCTGGTGAGGTCACATTGTTTTGGAAGGGGAGAAAAAATGTGGTTAGTTATACCAGCACAGCCCTGAAAGATGTGCTGGTCAAACAGGAAAAGGGAAAGAGTGTGCAAACTGAGAGTCCAAAATGCAGAAATCATGTCTGAGTGAATCATGTCTTTAATGTGGACCTGATTCTGGGCCCAGTTAATCATGCTTTGATCTCAGTAGAATCTGCTTATAAACAGGAAAAAGTAGAAACAAATTACCTACAAAGACTGCAACTTCAGAACCAGAAAGTCACAAGGAAGCACTGGAAACTGTGGAAAACTTAAGAAAATTCCTGGAGACAACACAGTAAATCAGACTGCGAGCTGAGACCCAATTAATAAAAATGCAATTTGGAACAGTCCATTTTTGGCCAACGAGGAAGGTGCACTGTCCAAGCAATTGCAGGAGTTTGTAAGGATTCCTGACTTACTTGTCTGGAAAAGCTAAACCAGATGGCACTCAATGGACAGAGGATGTCAAGTGACTTCGAGTAACTAAAATTCATTTTGGTTACTGATCCCCCACAGTGAGTCAAGAAATTTCTCCAAGTTGAGCTCGTGCCCTGACATTCAGGGAAACAGACATCCCGCTCAACCCAAAGGGTAAATTCCCAAAGGCAGAAGTCAGTCTGACTCTCTCTTACATGGCTAGACTCTCTTTAACATAAAAATAAAAACGGCAAAATAGCCCCCAACACAATATATAAACATTAAACTATTATCAAAAAGTTCCAAATATGACCAGAATAACAGATTTTTTTTCAGACTTTGAATATAGCGTGGCATTTTCCAACATCAGTCAGGACCTTTATGTCTCACAGAACAGCAACTTGCATTTTTTTTAATGCTTTCCTTTTTTCTTTCGTTTAAACCCAGTCAGAAATTAATGAAACTGAATGAAACCTCTGAGTCAGAGTGATCCCTCCCACAACACAATGCTCCCCAATACTGGTCCTTGCTTTTTGCACATCTGACAGGAAACTCATTGTCCCGTTATGCTTTTAAATTAACATAATGTTATATGCAATTACTCTTAAAAGGGACATGATGCTGCCGTTATAATCCAAGAACTGAAAGGATAGCCCACATATGGAATCTGTTGTACAAAGGAAATGTACCAACAGATAAACCGTGCATATATTTAATCTTTTTCAGGTTTTCCTTCATTTCAGAACTGATGATCTTTCATTAGATATCAAGCCAGAAAGAGTGATGCCTAAGGAAACTCCTTAGAACCAGAACAACAGTGGAAGGCAGCTTAGTAGAAACATCTTTTTATGAAGCAGTAGAGATGGCTAAAGATACTGAGATAATGAAAACTGAGGAAGTACAGTCTTGAAAACTTGTGACTAAAGAATAATGAAAAGATATGCAATTACCATATTACATACTGCCTCTCTTCCTGTTCAGGTGAATAGTTACAAAATTAGGCTTAATTTCTTGTTCTGTGCAATCTTTATCTTCTGTTACCTCACTGGCCAAACTCCTCTTTACTTGTCAAGTCACCAGAAGCTTAAGAAAGATTCAACATGAGATCTCTTCTGTATAGCATTCCAAAATTCACACAATTTCTATAAAAGTTTTTCAAAAAACCACCCAAATTTACTTTTAGCCTGAAAATTGCTAAAGTAAATTTGTATCTCCTGAGGACAAGTAGTCTCTTACAGGCTGCGTCCTCTATGTATGCTTACCTATGCCTTTAACCTTCCTCATGGGAAATTCTGACTTCACTAGGAGTTTCTCTGAAAAAATTAATTTTTCATACTGCTGTGAACCCCAAACCAGAGTGGATTTCTTATCCACAATGTCTTGAATCAAAAATTGACACTGAATTTGATGAAAAATTGAGTGGCAAAGGTATTTCAACACAAGATAGGAAATCCTATTCATTTTCAGAAACAAAGTAGCCATGCTTAATGTTTGTTTTTAAATTATCAATGAAGAATTGCATTTTCAACTGATGATAATCCCATCAAAGTCAAAGGAAATGCCTGAAATTATTTCATGTGAGAAGGATGTTGCTATTTTGCTAAAGGTCGAATTTTCCATTGCATATACACCCTTCAGTATAGATCAGTGTTCTTTCCAAGATGGGAGACATTAACTTTTCATGCAGTAGCTTGGATTGATGCATTTTGTAAATGAAACATTTCAAAGACCATTTTTGGAAAGGCCCCAGGGAGAATTTAAAATTTAATAAATCAATAAATGCACCTATAAAGATTCACATAAAACGGAAATTTCATCTTCATTAGTCCTTTACACCTGTGCAAAGCCAGGTGTGCCAACCAACAATCAGAATAATAGGATTTTTACAGCCTCTTTCTCTTGCATAAGAGGCTGCAAGAGGTGCCGAGAAAAAAAAAGAATCTAGGTCTGGGAAGTCTGATGCTAATAATTCACATGATCTCAGGGCTCCATTGATTTCAATTACCTTACCCAATTTAGACTATCTATGAATCTAACATCTCCTGATTAACTTGGTGTCATGATGAACTGCTCTTAAAGGAAAGAATAGATCTGCCTTATCTGGTCCACACACACACCAGAACCATACGGAGAGGCAGCAAATCAGAAGGGTTGGGCCACCTCCTTAAGGTCCAAATATTACAGAAATGGTCAATGAAAATGCTAATTAAAGAACAAATTGACCATGCTGCTGTACAGACTGGCTCCGTATCCTGAAAGGTTTAGAAAGCAAAGGTTATGGCTCGAGTTCAAATAGCTTGTTACCTGATGTTTTTGTGGATCAGTAGTACTGTGGGAAAGTGCAGCACCTGGAAGGTGCCCATCACCAGGAGGTTTCCCTGCCCCAGTGCCAGGGGAAACATGGGACGTGGTCAGCAGCTGAGCACTGATGGGACCGTAGCCATTGGAAGGCTGATGAACGTTGTTCGAGGCTGCAGCTACTTCATCTTCATCACCGGAGTCCGTAATCAGGATAAACTCAGCCTTAAAAAGGTCATTCTCCTGCATTTCTCCTTTGCTTGAATTACACCCCAGGGACTGGAAAGCCGTTCGGATGCTGTCTGTACAGATAGTGGACACACAGTCTTCTTTGGCCCCACTCTTTAAGACCAGCTCATCAGAAACTGCGTCAGACTGCAAAGGATACAAGGAAAAAGATCCAAATTAACTGCATTTTATTTGGGTTCCCCAAAATATGAAGTAATTTTGGCTTTCAGTAGTGTCTGTCTCTGCACCACCAAAAGCACAGTAGGCAAATGAAGAATGTAGGCACGAGTACACAGCAGAAGCCACTTCCCCAGGGAGTCCCAGCTTCCAGCCCCCCAGCCAGTGCTGTGGGGGCTGCCTTCCCAGCAACTCACAGAGCAACAGGGGGCTCTGAGCACAGCGATGGACCGAGACAGGGCCGGCGCGGGAAGCGAGAAGGAGGGTGCAGTCAAGCCGAATGAGCTGTCAGACCTGACTACACCAGACACGATGGGAAGGCACCCCAACCGCGGGATCCACGGAGCAGACAATGCTCCTCAGAGGAGTCTGACAGACAAATCCGGGACAAAACCTATACATATTAATGAAGAAACAAAGGCCCTTAAGACAAGGCATTCTCTGAAGAGAGCAAACAGACTCAGAGGTCAGAGAGCTTTACTGTATGTTCAAGCTTCGCAGCACAGGCCACAATTGTTCTTCGCGTTTTCTGCAGTTTCCACATCCAGTATGTCATTTCTCAAGCATGCTCCGGATGAAAGCAGGAATAGTGTAAACTGCACATACGACACACATATCATTAAACCATTCAATATCGAAACTGCTATTGTAAATCATATTTCTCTCGGAGGAGGAATCAGGTAAGTGAATAGATATATTGTGTACTGCAAAAGGAAACTTCCAGATGGGGCTCGTATTTGAATGCTGCTTGAGGAACACGGCAATTACACATTTCCACTTCACTTGCAGCTCCATGAGTCCTGGAGTTCAGGTCTTTGAAAAAATATTGGACCACAAAGGGAGATACCACCATTATGAGTTTGACAGTGTTATTTTTATTATCTGATGTTGGTTGTTGAAATATTGTTCAGGTTCTAGACATTTTAGAAGAGGGACTAATCTGTGCTAAGAAGGCCTCACAACTGCATCAACTGCCAGAAAAGTTTCCTCTGTCTACAGAGCAACACGGGGGAATGGATGGCAGGAAGACCTGATTCTGCTTTATCCTGGGCATTACTTATAACAAAATCAATACTGAGCAGCTGTAAATGTAACTAATGAGTTAAAGTACCTGAGGATAATATTCCAGTGAATGTCTCTTCAAACATATCCATCCTTTACCTGGACCTAACCCTTTTTTTGACAGATAGGACACTGAAGTGCTGGAACATGTTTAGGTCAGAAGGCTGTGAACCACTGTTTAAGTCAGAAGGCTGTGAAAAGTTTATTACACGGAAGAGCACCCAGAACTGCAGCCCCAGCAATGTCTCAGGGAAGGAGCTGTTACACAAAAGCAGAATTGCCATTAACATTAATATTAACCTGAGAGCTGCAGTAGCCTTTCAAGCAGAATGGAATAAAATAAGAGGGCATTAAGTGTTGTGAGGCAGGAAAGGAATAACAGACAAAGGCTTGACTAAAGGAAGAAGAACGAGGAATGTTGTGCTGCTGGCTACACCATTGCAGGAAATCACAGGGACAAGCTTTCAAAAATCAAAAGCTCGCTTCCACTTTGATGCATTACTATGCAGCTATGAAAGGGATTGGCACCTTTTCTGGAAGCCACAGCACTGGCATTTGCTGAAACCAGGATCCAGTGAACAACTTCTCATCAAATTCCATGTGATAACACTCCTTGCACACTACCCTTGCTGTCATGAAGATCAAGAAGGAATTCCCCTCATCTGCCACTGCATGACTGACAAAGGACAGAATTGAGATGATTGAGGGTTTCCTTCCAATATAAACTCTGCCAAGGGCAAAGCAAGCTATTGAGCAGACACCCACCTTCTCTTGCACAATGATTCCACATCTCGGTAATTAAACCAAGCACAAGCCAAGAAACCATTCAAGGGAAAGAGCTTCAGTTCAGCAACGCTCAAATAAAATTATCTTTTGAAGTGGAAAGATTAATGCAAACAAAAATCTACCTTATTTACAATATTTTGGTTGCTCAGATCCTTTGGATCCTCTGGAATTGTCACAAGGAACTTAGAGATATCCACAACCTCAAAATGAGTTGGAAGTTGTCCAATGGATGGTACAAACGTGAAGGTCAATGGTTTGGTTCCAGATTCTTGAGAAGTGACCTACAAAACATAAAATTAGTTCAACTTCTTTATCCAAATAAAGATAATTTTTATCAGAGTTAACATGAATAACATGAAATAATTAATCTACATAACTTACATGTCTGTTATTAACTATACTGGTGTTTGTTTTGGTGGGTTTTTTTTAATTGGGTAATTGTGTATTAAAGCCTTATTTAACAGGCAAAATACTGCCTTGATTATACTCATCAGCATTCTATATATTCTAGTGATGTGGCACAGCAGACAGGAGAACGTTTGCTTGATAGCTTGCTCTTCTTTCAGTTTTCCATAACAAAACCAGAAAATCATAATAAATCCATTTCAAGGCAGTTTTTATCTTTGTTTAATTCCACTTTTGTAGGACAACAATTCAATTATACCAGTGTATCTGGGCAAATTATAGCCCCTAGAGTACTTGCTTCACAATTTAAACCAAATTGGAAAAGCCTTTGCTCTGCAAAAAAGAAGCAAAACACATTCACAGTTTCTAATGCAAATGCAGCTAATTCTGAGCAATATCTGGAATGAATTGGGATTCGAGTATCTTCTCCATTTTCTTTGGGCTATTCATCCACATACACCAACTAATTGCTTGTCTATCTGCTTATTTCTCCCTCCCCCTGTTGCCCTCTCAGCAGGACTGTGTACATAGGGTCTGAATGCACCAAAGACCAGAAAGACTAAACAAAGGCAATTTCACCTAAATGTTCACTTTTATCGCAGTGCTCTCTGATCACTTCTGTCTCATTCACAGGAGATGGAACAGGGAAAAGAAGTCCACATCATCCTAAAACTCTCAGTTGCTGTGCCAGATATCAGGAAGAGGAACTGCCCATGCCTTCACAAGGTAAATAGAGCGAACCACACCCCAAACCACTGAACCTGACATGCTGATTTTCCCACTACTAGTTGGTGTAAAAAAATTCTTTTTTCTGATTTAAAACTATGGAGTACATTGATTTTCCTTTATTATACCACCTGATGTAAACCTTACGTCTATTAATGGTCTTTTCAATGAACTCTAATATGCAGAGGCTTGAACTATATTGAATCATACAGGAAAACAGGATTATTGCTTTGCCTCTTTTTTTTTTTTTTGCTTGCTTGTTTAAAGTGAAACAAAATGAAGAGCTATGACTCTCATTATGCTTCTTTGTAATTTGCATACATAAGTAAATAGCAATTATGGAACAGAGTGGAATTATGGTTTACATTACTTGATCATCTTGTGGCTGGAACATTAAAAATGATAAACACAAATTTCCAGTTTTAAAATACTCCAAGCAAATATTAGTTACTTCCATGAACAGCTGCCTGCTGGAGTGCTCAGGCAAAACAGAGGCAGGTTACTTCTGCAAATGTTGTCAACTGCTCTTTCCTCTACAATTTGGAAGAACTCTGCTCTCTCGGACACATCCAGCTGTGAAGGTACAAGGTGCTCTCCTCCTTTTACTTCCCCCTCCATATCACACAAGTGACCAAGCGCTGGAATATATAATGCATGTCCTGAATCAACAGCAGCAGAGTGACAGCTAAATGCTCTACCATGCCAGGAGTTCAGGTTGTTATTTTATGTGAAGGAGAAACAACGGCTCTGTCCTTATCTCAGGAGCTAAGGTGCCTGAGTCTGATCATTGCTTTTTATAAAACAGCAACACAATTTTTAAATATTATTAGCCAGCATATTAAACACTTAGTCCGTGCTCCTGATAAAAGTCAGCAGAACACCATCAGTACTCAAGGATGTACTCACTAGGAAGCAGTCTCTACAACACAGCCAGAGATGCATTCTCTGCCCAAGCACCTGCTGCTCCCACAGGTGCCTTCAAGGTGCAGGATTACCTGCACACAGGCAGGAGCACCCATCACATTGGCATTAGTGATTTCTGTACAGCTGACACAATCCTTGGCAGTCTTACACAGTACCTGGGTCTGCACTCAAATCAGCTAGAGATGGCCTTTGCTTTCCTCAAGACCTGTAGTTTTGCTTTCATCTTTTCTCTCTAATTAGGAAGTGCAGCTGATGACTTTGGCTACCTTGGTTGTCTTTAATAACATTTTCCCCCTCTTCCTCACCCTCTAGTCATGCTCTTGTTTTGACACTTGATAGCAGCTGTTCTGTATCAGTGGGCATTCTTGAGTCAGAGGGCAAAATATTACTTATAAAAGAAAGAGAGGGAATAAATATGCAAATAGCAAGTCAAATGGCAAATGGCAAATTCCAATAAAATGTGGCAGCATTGCTAGGCTCCCGCTATTTTATCTGCTTATTTGTAATGAGGAAATACTAACAAGAAATCAGACTAGAGGCTCCAGGCTGTTGCACAGTAATGGAGAGATCTTGCTTTCACCTAATTTTATGCTGTGTCTTACCCTGCACTTCCAATTTTATTGTTTTGGTATTAAAGAATACACAAAGAAAACCTTGCTATATGTGGCCTAAAGACATTGTGGAAATAATCACCAAAATTTCTTGCAAGCTAAAACTATGATGGGAAAATACATAAAAATGGGCAAACAAGAATGTTTTTTTCAGGTGGGAGATGTCATTAAATCATGGATTTATTTATATTCCCCTCGTGTATATTATTTTCTTAGAGTTTAGAAAGCATACACAAGCAAATACAGCTACTGCATTTCAGACAGTTTTACGTTGCAAGATACTGTGTGAAGCAGTGACAGGACTATGCTGCTTGTAGTTTCACTCATAGCAATTGAGAAATAGGAACTTCCAGCTGGTAAAACTGGTCATGCAATCTAAGCTGCTTCACAGAAACCTAGACAAGCAAATATCACGTGACTAGCCAGAAAACATAAACATTGCCAGTGGGGGAAAACAAAAGAGAAGTATTTCTTGATTAAAATTAGTTTTAAGGGGTTATTTTCATTTTATAGATTAAAAAAAATAAGTAAAAATACATTCACGTTTTAAAATTTAAATTTTAATTGAACAATGTGAAGCAGAAGGAACTGTTACGTACTACTTCCTTTTTAAGGTAGAGAAAAGATTTTTGCACATTTTGTCATATACTCATGTCATTTACCATCTCTCTCTCTGGCTGATGTTTCTAACCTTAAAGAACTGAAATGAAATGAACAGGCTGGGCTTTCAGCATTTCATTACATCTCCCAATAGCCACTCTGATACGTAGAGGTAAACAATAAAGAAATAAGCTTAAAATTCAAATATACATAAAAACATATATGAAACTTCTTGTCATCTTTTCTCCATAATCAGTAGCAACAGTAGAAGTCATTGAACGCAATGGCAGAAGTCATTCCTTGCTGCTGGAATTCACTTGAATCAATACAGTTACAGTGGCAGAAAAACACCAAATGTGACATCTACTGAATTCAATACTAAGGAATACTGGTTTATGTTATATAATCAACCTTATGCACATGAAATAAATTATTGTTTTTAATTGCAGCCTTTGCGTTAATTAGTTCTTTGAAGAATACAAATTATAGAGTTTAATATAAATAACCTTTGAATATCTATTGGTGGGTATTGGCGGCTGCATAATATATTGCCAAAAAGCTTTGAAATGAAAAAGTTATTCTAGATGACTTCCATGAACTCCTATGTCATCAATTTACAAACAGGTTTGTTGCATAATTAATACCATCAATTTACAGCTGCCCTGGGAATAGTAACTTAAATTATATTAATTGTTGTCTTCATTACCACTGCTTCTGTAGTCCTTACTTGTAGAGCCCATTTTTAATGTCTCGGTTACTCTATGAACACAGACTAACACTTCCATTAATCTCTCATATGCTCTATATGCATTCGGCATACTGCCTATTTTGTAATTTAAATTGAGGTCCCATTGTCAGTGATTGCTTCTCAGGATTTCCTTCTGGAATACAGAGGGCTAAAGTGAAATTCAATATGCTGGTTCACGTTACCACTTCTTCCACTGATTTGCTAATGTAAGTCATTCCATTAATAAAACTACACCCTGAGAAAAGCTCATTCTTGAAACATCTAATTTTTCCTTTGAAGATATTATTTATTCATTTAAAAAACAGAAAAGGAAATTATGAGTAAATAATAGCAAAATAACAAGTGGGTACATCATGACATAGAAACATGTTGACTGAAGCACTGTTTTGGTCAGAGCACAAATTCACATGCCCACAATTCCTGAGTGATAAATATAGCTATGACACTAAGAGAGAGCACAGCTAACGTCATTCATCCAGCCAGGGAGAGGGGCCATCCAAAAACACAGCCTGGGTTCTGTAATCTCTCCTTAAGCTCCTTTACTATGTTCAGACTAAAGTCAAACCACCAAGAGACATTGTCTCCTCCTTGAGACAGAGAAAAATCTAGTCAGATGGAACTATCAGTTAAGCAGATGTAAGAATCTTCAGCCTACCCTCATATCCTGACTTACTATAGCTATCAGAGTAACCTAATATGGATTAGATGTTTATTGTGTAATATGAGCTCCGGCTTTTCTAAAACCTTTTACAAACAGCAGCAGATGATCATCTAAACACCAACTTTCTGTCTGTGAAACTTCAGAGGAAAAAGCTAAACTCATTCCAAAAGTCCAGGATGAAATTACAGTCAAGATGAAGTTTGTGCCAAAATTCCAAGGACGACTGTGGTCCAGAAGCTTCCCCAAGCTCTGTGATGCCCCCATTTTATCACCTTCAGCAAATCATTTCTGCTTCTTTCAATACATCAACAATCACTCAAATGCAGACAAGTATCTTTTAAAAATGAATGTGTGATGTGTGTAAAGCACCAGGAAGAGCAAACGAATAACAGTAAAAAATTTTAATCTATTATTCAAAATGCAAGAGCTCATTCAGATGAAGTGGTTTTTTTCAAACATCATTTTAATTAGCTCTTCAGCCCAGCAGACTTTACACAACTGTAGTTGCTCTTTAATACTGCTCTACACATATGCAGCTAAATTTGATGAAAAGTAAGTAAAGATAACCTTTAAGTTCCTCCTTTTGCTAAGGGCAAGTAAAATACCTTCCCTGTTATGCTTACTTGACTTAATTATATGCAGCGTGACTATATGGTCATAGCATATTAGACCCTAAGATGACCTGGGTCTTTAAATCATATTTATAGTTTCACTGACACTCTTAAATCTCTTATTTGCTTCCAGTCTCCTAAACCTCCTAAGAAGCAACATCTCCCAAGTTAAAATACTCTGTTGTAACATCCCAAGTTGCTCTAGTCCATCACCCATGCACAAAACTGCAGCTAGGTGGTCCCATACCCAGACTGCCTCCAGCTTCTCCCTCAGCAGGTAATCACCCCTTCCCTCTGGCTGTCCTGTGTTCATTTTGCTGTGTGAATCAACCAGAAATTAAGCTGAAATGCTGTTGCTGATTTTGCACTAGTGTGGCCAGGCTTGCCATCTGGTCTTCCATAGAAGGCAGTAAAGGACTGACAAAAGTAGACTGAAAAAGTTTGAGGGCTGATTGCAAAAGAAAATTTAAAAAAAAAAAAAAAAGTGATGTTGTCTAACATGCACACGGACTGCTTATCAAATATTATATTATTCATGGTCAGAAGACTCCTTGGGAAATGGGAGACTTCAGATCATATCCAGTGCCTGTAGATAAAGAAAAATATCTGCATCAAAACTGGAGTCCTTACAAGGTCATAGGACTTATGCCTTCATATGTAGAACATACATACTAGCACATTGACAGATACATTTACAACTAATATACATAATATATGCTTATGCAGTGTCGTGATACCTCTGCCCAACAAAAAAGGTTGCACACTGGTTAGTCACATTAGTACAGCAGTGAGGCAAAACAGATCCCAGTTTTCCAGTCCATTTTTGAACAACTCCATCTTGATTACTCAGTGAGAAATTGAAAGTTAGAAATTATTCTTTTTCCTGTAAGAGTTTCTTGCAATTTCCACCCTGCAAGAGAGTCCCGAAAAGCAACCTTGAAGCACACTCTCATTAATCTATATGACATAATTCCCCTCACAGTCCTTTCCAAAAAGCTGCACCTATCAATAAGCAGGTGTAGTTTTCAAATCAAGCACTGGGAGGATAAATAAATCCCTACTTACATCTGTCAGAGCTGAGACATCAGTCTTGTGGGATGATGCTAGCAAGGAACTTCAATTTTACAGTATCACACATCAGCCATTTGCCTTTTGGTGTCCCGAACTGTCTGAGTGGCTGACCGCCAGAGGGATTGCAGCCGGAGCAGCTCCCTCCCCGCAGAGCTGAGGCTCACATGCGGTGAGGCTCCGCCACCACACACTGAGCGCTGCCGGTCCTGCCCACGACACCACAGGAGAATCCAGCCCACATGGTGCTGCCACCACAGGTGAGCATCTCCACAGTTCTCCTTTCCAAAACACATTGCAGAGCAAGTTTGGTAACACACCAGTGACATTGTTGCAAGCAATACATTTTGGAAGCAGGTTGTGCCCAGCACCACAGCTGTGCCTGCACATATCCCTGCACGTGTCACAGAACGACAGAATATTCTGAGTTGGAGGGGACCCATAAGGATCAACGAGTCCAACTTCCAACTCTTCAGTGAGTGGCCCACACAGGGATTGAACCCACAAATTTGGGATTATTAGCGTATGCTTTAACCAGTTGAGCTAATCTCCTAACAGATCATTAAATCATTAATTATGTACAATGGATTAACTACAGAGTGACTCCAGAAAAAGGATATATATGTGCTAATACTACATGTCCTGTTACCATAGCTTGAAGGCTGTTGAAGAAAAACAAGGGATTTTTAAAAGATGCTTGCAAAAGTACAAGCACAAGATAATAGCAGAAGCCTTGAAAGTGCAAGTGTGGAATAGGAGCCCTAGGGCGACAAGCACAAATCATTAATAAGTTTATACTCACTACAGGAATGCAACTGTATGTGCTGGTATTAAGGATAACAGAGGAAGCAAAGAACCAGTATCTGGCATACATAAAACATATCAAACACCAACAAATTCAGATATAAAACTTGCTGGCTGATGAAGAAGGAACAAGTAGCAAAGACAGAAAAGTAGTTTCAAGCAAGCCCCACCATCAATATCACCCACCTTCCTGCAAACAACTGGAGATGCTGGCAGCTTCCATAAAAATGCATAAAGAATAAAAGTGGTAGAAATGAGAAAGTTTGTCTAGGTTGCTTTCAGCTGTGTGATCACTGGGAATGAGCAGCAATAATAGGACCATTTGGATTTTAAGTGTGAGTATGTCTGGACCTGGACTACATCATAATACAAGCCCAATGTACCTGAGAGTTTGTTTGCACTTGGGTGAACAGTACAACGAGGAGGTGCTAAGAGAAAACAGATTGAGGAGAGTGTAAGTGTGAGAGGAAAGACAAAAGTCTTTCCCAAATCGATAAGCTCAGGAGATAAGTGGTCCAATTGAACGCACAATTAATGACAAATTCAGAATGCCAAGCATCATCCCAAGAGAGCACCAGGACACACTGGAATCAGCAGTGAACAAGTTGAACCCCATCCAAGAAGGCTGTATCTGCTGTACACAGACAAAGAGTGCAGAATTACACGTACAGGTCACTCTCTGAGCAGCCAAAGGCATAGCAGTAAAGCCTTCTGCTTCTGCTCAAAGGGCTGTCCTGCCTGCTGTGGCTCCAGCTGGGTATGAGTTAGTGCATGAGGGTTTGAGAAAGCTGCTTGAGTAACCAAACACACCCTGTGAAAAATTATCTGCTTTAATAACAACAGCCTCTTTATCTTAATGATAATACCTTGAACAGTGAAAGAGTTCCGATAAATATTGTTTGTGAGAAGTGCTTCCTTTGACTTGTTCCCGTGAGGGAAAAGGGAATTGACAACATTATAACTCTGTGATTAGACTGCTAATTTTTCAGTTAGAGTAACTACAAATTTTTGCACCTCTATATGCGTTTGTCTAGCTTGCATAAGTTGCCCGAGGTAGCTGTTCTTTCACCACACCCTTGCGGTTTGGTAGTGATCTGGAGGCAGCAGATGAGATTGAGCATTTCCCCCCTGTGCAGGGTTTCTGCCCAGTTTTGAAGCACTGCCTTGCTGCTTTGTTTAGATGCAACTGAAGGAGGACTGGTACAGCCTCACCTTAGCAGCTGAGTTACACTTCAGACTTCTCCAGGTTAACAGCTGTGTATGAAATCCCTTAGGACCCTTACAAGGATATGCTGGATGTTAGGGCTCTCAGAGCTTCAGGGCAAACCCGCTGTTAGCAAGAGCGCTTTAACAGTATTTTGGCAAACACAACATCATTTGTTTCACAACAGCATTTTCTCTGTGTTTCCCCAGGTATCACTCCATCCAAAACACTTCAACACAGTGTGAACACCCCAGTCATCCAAGTCTGACAGGAAAAAATTAACAACCATGGCCCTCTGTACCGTAGTCACTCGCTAATTGTAGCATTTACTCTAAGAAAAATTGTCCTCAAACCCAAAGGACTACAGCTTCAGCTTCAAATTCATTCTCACTGCCAGCATTTTCAGAAGAAAAAAAAAAAAAAAGAAAAAACAAACAAACAAACAAAAAAAAACTCTTTCCAGGAGACGATACAAGACAGTTTCCAACACTCCCCACTCTGCAGCTACTGCCGAGCTGGGGACTGCAGCTACCTCTGTGAGACTTGAGTGTGCCCACTCCCATGCCCCAGGTTAACAGCTCCTGTCATTACCTCCTGCTCCTGATACAACCAACCAGCTCCACCTGCACTCAGCAAAACACCAAAACGCGGTGGGATGCTCACACACGTCCTGCAGCTACTACATGCATGTCTCCACTGACAGCTGTCTCCTCATTTTGATCTTCTGATTTCCTAAAAGTTTCCTTTTCCTCTAATTTTCCTCTTTGGTTACTGCTGTCTGTTCTCAGCTAGACAACCTTAAAAGTACATTTAATTTTTTGATGGCTTTTTCAGTTTAGTTTACCAAAATATTTTCATTTTTGAAAACTGCAAAAAGTAAGGGGTTTTGAGAGTTAAAATGTTTGGAACAAGTTTTGTTTAATTGGAAAGTAACCTTTCATTTTAAAATAATTGATTTGGCAGGAGCAAAGAAAAGGCTGATGTGATTTGCTTTTGGCAGCTGGGATTCTATAAAGTTCTCTCCTGTGTTTGGACACTTCTATCAGTATTATTTTAAAAGAAGAATGACATTTTCAATATATATCTCCTTTCCCAAACTGCTACAACTTATGTCTGGGCAGCTGTACTGCTGAGGACTTATATTTTTGGAGCAGGGATTGAAAGAATATTGAGAAAGAGTTGTGTTAAATTTTCAAAAGGCCATACAGCTGCCACCCACATACCAATGACAGATAATAGCACATCTTTCTTGCTTTGGAGAAATCTCACTAAATGATCATGACATACCCTCAAATATGTTTTTCAAGATTCAAAAAGCCATCTGGCCTCTGGATTTAGCAAGTTTTTAATCAATCAGAAAAAAGTATTTTGAAAAAAGAAAAGCGATGCTGTCATAGATATTAACACAGGCAAATTAAAACCTTAGTATTTATCTACTGATATATGACCAGACCGAGGGCTTCTAATTAGGCTGCCATCATCTCTTTTCTGCTGTTATTCCAGCAGACAGCAGTGAAAGTCTTGTAATACCAGCTAGCCCATATTCCTCAGCTCCTTTCCATAAAGAAGAGAACAGAGATCTCATTGATGGTACATTAGGGATGCACGGAGTACTTTGGAAACACCAGCTGCTAAATTTTCAGCTTTTAAACAAACCACACATAGGGGAAGGCAGTTAGTATTTTAATCTCTAAGAAATGGATTATTTCATCCGGTATTATCAGCAACAGGCTTCCCATCAGAAGCTGCACTCTTTACAGTCATCTGTGCCAGGCATTTAACAAATAATCAATACAAGCTCATCTACAAGCATTCTTACCTGTCCCCTACTAATAAAACTCAGTGGGCTGATAATTCAGATGCCTTCCTCTGCAGACTGCTGCTTGTAGTCTGTAGAGCACAGTTGGAAGATAAATAAAAAATGAACATTAAAAAAGCAGCAACAAAATGTCTGTGATAAAACTGAAGAAGAGGTCATATTTTCCTCCTCTCAGCAAGGATTTTCAGAGGTCCTTTTAATGAGCTATTTTCTGAGTAGGTCTGTGTGGGCCCAGAAGAATGCTGGCTACAAAGAGTAATTATTCTGGCACTCAGCTACTAGAAAACAACAAGGTAAAGCTGAATGGCTGTTGGCTTCTTCTGCACGTTCACAGGAGGGCACGATAATAAACGTAGAATCTTGCTGCTTCTCTGTGCTCATCCTTAAAAAGCAGCTGTCTTTAAACATTTAACTTGAGCTTTCCCAGATATCAAGAATACTGCATGTTTAACAGTGCTAGGGTCATTTTCATATGATTTTATCTGTTAGGAAGAATAACTACGCTTGTTCCAATTAAGTAATTTTATTTTTACTTATTAAATAATTTTACATTATATATATATTCAAACTTGACTTTGTCTCTTTAAAAAATCCTTAGTTTTCCACTTTGGCATAATAATCCACTAAGTACAGTCATGTACCATTCCTCAGATATTTTAGAGTGTAGGAGAAAGAATAGAAGAACTGTAGGAGAACAGCAGACAGTACATTTTGCACCAAGAACAAGCACAATTTCTTTAGCCAACAAATCTGGGTAGTGAGAAAACATTTCACAACCAAGTATTCTACTAATGTCAGGCTTTTAAGGAAGAGTCTTCCAAATTTAAGCAAAACCCTGTCAGTGCTATACAGAATACTTTAGAGTTTCAGTTGAAAATAGGTAAATAACACTCTTTCCATAGATGCTATGAAGTAACCAAAAGGATCAGAGGAGCAAAGGATTATAAAAAGGGGGAGGAGAATTAACTGAAATTAAATTCAAATTCAAATTAAGTAAAATAGGAGGTTAATATAAAGTTTAAAAAAATGAAAGCATTTCAGTTACCAGTTTGCTAGTTTAAGATATCAGTCGTGGTTTTAATTTTCAAGAACAGGGATCATTAAACCAGACATCAAATATACACCTTTCATTTAAATTGAACAGGAAAGACCCTGTAATTCATGCATTACTTTTCCATCCAATGTTTTGATGAGTTAGAAGATTTACAGATAATAAATAGATTTGAACTTAATAAAAGCCCTTGTTCTGCATCAACAAATAACTCTTGCAAGTATTCTTTATCCCAGAGATTATATGTCCTGTGAACAATATTAAGAAATGACAAGCATTTTAATAAAGCTCTCCTGTCTGCCTGCACAAGGCATCATGCAATCTGTGAAAGGTTCATAATCAATGTCTTCTGAACAGCTTAATTGGTCTACATAATACAGAAGCATATCTAGTCGCAAATTAAAAAAAAAAAAAATTAAAACCCCTAAAACTCTAGCTCATGTATCAAGAACATCCTAACAGCAATGTATTGGCACTCCAATAAAATTTTAATTATGCACACTTTTCACTACATCTTTGGATTATTTTGAAATATTCTTAATTCAGTTTTTACAAAAAAGGCACTGCTGTACTATTTATGTCAAATTCTTTTTCATAGTGTTAGACTTTATTTTCCTATTGACTACTGTTGCAGTGGGGTCTCCAGCTCTTTCTTTAGGAAAAAAGTGGTGAGGAGCTCAGTCTTGCCAAGACTATCCAGCTGAGGTTTTGATTACAGCAGAGACTACAATTAATTTGATTACAGCAGAGACTACAGGTCAAGGGGAGAGCTCAGGTGTCCAAGAAAAGCAAAAGGCAGATACACCCACAGGCCCAGTCCTCTTCCCTGGAACACCCATTCTCTGGCTCTTACAGCAAGTGAAATCAGAGACATGTATCCTCCTCAAAAGTAGTTCCCTCATGCAGTATTTGTCTCTCAGCTCCAGTCTCTGACTTTGCATCTGCCCTGCCTATTAGGTCTTGTTTATTAACTAGCCAGAAACTGGTGTGGAGAAAAGAGTTTGAAAGTTAAGGAAATTAATCAAGTTTTTTTTTTTGGAAGTAACTTAAAAGCCCCCTTGTACCAAGAAATTACTTTTTCTCTGC
>VYZQ01018525.1:75649-90910 GCA_013400655.1 Mystacornis crossleyi
AACTGAATCTTTTTTTGTTGGGGGGGGGAGCCCATAATAAGAATATTTAAGGGAAAAAAAATTAAAATACTAGGTTAATCCCTCTAACAAAGAGGGATTCATTTAACAAATATATAGAAATTCCACCCAAAAAAATCCATATAAATACTTAATATTTAGGGCAATGCAGAAGGCGCTAAAGATTAGCTGTTAATCAGGACATGGGAATAAAAAGGACAATTTAGGTCCCCTGTGCTGGCCCAGTGAATATCCAATTAGTTAAACAACATGAAAGACTTTCATTAGGAGAAACTCAGTGACATACTCTGTGCCTAATGATGCAGCACTGTAATTGCCTCGCAAACGGGGAGATGCGAGCTCAGTTCATAATGCTGGCCCCTTTCTCGCACTGTTCTCTAGGTGTCAGCTCTCAGACGCAGCCTGAGACGGGACACCGGACAAGCCGGGACCCTGGCTGATCCAGTGTGGCAGTTTTTACAGTCTCATTCTCCTAAGAAACTGATACCTACTTTAGAGGCCTAAATTTGGAAAGAGTCACAGCTGAGAACGCCGAGCAAGGCGAGCTGCTCCCCTGTGGCTCCGTGTCAGATCCTTACCGCTTTCAAGGGCCGGGGCTTGGGCTCTTTTCTACAGTCGGCTCCTCCCGATGGCTCCCCGAGGCAGCTTCACGACTCCGGGGTCGTAATTTTCTTGGGTGATTACTACAGATAGATCCAAATTATCCCTTCCTAAGCTCCAGAGCTCGGGAGACCCGAGCCAGTCTGGGTCACCAGCCGTGCAAATACAGGCTAATTGTGTAACACGTCACCTAATTTAATCAGCAGAACACAGCTCTGTGCTGACCAAATGACTCATTCTCCACACCAAAGTGGCTCCCATCCAGATGGGCACGGCATGGTGGTGCCTCCTTTCCTTCAAGCGTGGCCCTCCGAGCTGTAGAGGGGGTGTCCATGTGTGCGTGGACAGGAGCCTGCGCTGCACCTGCAGACTGGTGCCGCAAAGACAGCGCTGGACTGAGCCATTGTGGTCCCCCCGCTCATGACTCACAGGTCCCAGCAAGCACTTCTCAGGTCTCACGAAAGATCTCTTCTGTCCAAATGTGCACTGCTGAGCTGTTTGTGCTCTAGAGAAAACCCCACGCTTACTGTATCCTGCCACAGCACCTACATGGTGAAAATAAAAGCCTACAGCCAAATCAACTCCAGTGAGATCTAGAGTGCTAAGTCTTCGTGAACTTGTGCAAATAAATGCCTCCCAGCTCAGGTTCCCACCAGCCATTCAGAGTCCCTGCCATTTACATTACCTTAAAATTACTGTACTTTGAAAGGTTATGCAATTTGCAGCACGCTGTTTTCCAGACTACCTATGCTAGATCAGCCTAGTATTTTGATACCAGTCATTCCCATTCAGAAGTTAGCAACCTCTAATCAACTGTAAATTGCAATCAGATGATTGGCATTTTAAAGATACATCAATCATTACATAAGTAATAGTAAAATTCCATTTTTAACAGAAAAAGTATGCTGTTCCAGACATCAAATTTTGATGGAAATACCAAAAATGGATTTGTATTCTGAAAAAAAAAAAAAATTCCTTGAATGAAATTGAATCTGTTCACTACTTGAATTGCTGGCGATGAAATTAATTGTAAGACAGCCTCTCATACGAAAATTTTACCTTTGAGTGTAACAAATAAGTGCTACCAAACAAATAAGTGCTATCTTTGTTGCCAAGGGAAAAAAAAATGGCACAAAAATAAATACTGCCTTCTGAAGGAGATATTAAGGGCAAGGCTAACAAGTAAATTGAAGCAATATGCAATAATCTTGCTCCTGCCAAGGAATGTCATGACAAAATCAATATGATATATATGTCAATACATGCCAATGTTATTTTAACATCAAATCAGAGTCCTAGGTCAATGTTTTGCACAGCTGATGATAAAAGTGACACTGGTAATAGCAATATTACTTATCAAGATGTGTTATGTCAGCTTGCTTATGTTCAACACTGAAAACGTGTAGTGATAATGCACTACATATGCTACCCACCTCTCTGCCAGCATCAACCTTGCTTATGCCAAATCTTTCCAGAAACACTAATCAACATGCCCTGCTGCAGAGAGCTGAGATACCGAGGCTGTCTAACTTAAGGTGCTGATGAATAAGTAATAAACCTTCAAGCATTACAAGCAAGCTAAGGTTCTGACAAGGTAGATATTATAAAAGACTGACAGTGATTGGAGTTGGGTATTCTAATAGCTTTTATGTTATGAAAATATATCATTTTTTTAGTACCATATCTACCATCTAGTACTATAATAATGGCAGTATAATAGAAATGTTTGATTACCAACAGAAGACTTTGAAATAATTTTACAGGTTTACTTCCAGTGAAGATTTTATTAAAGACCCTGGCACATACATATGCAAAAGATATGTTGTATTTTCCATTGTAAATAAAGGAGACGAAAAACCTCTTGCATCATCATTTTAGCCTAACTCCTGTTTTTCAGCTGTGACAGCCTTCATAAAATAAAAATACCCTTTAGAAACACTCATGACAGCAGCTTTTCTGTGCCCAAGTATCAACTTCTGGAAAGACTAATGCCTAAATCTCTAGCAACCTGGAACTAGTGCTTTGTAGCTCATTCCTACTTGCACAGGCTCTGGTGAACACTGCCCACAGGGGTGGTAGCAGCTGCTCAGGTCACAGTGACTGACCAGCGTGTCCATGGCTCACTGACACCAAAGGGGGCCAGAGTAGTGTTGTATCTGCCCAAACCAGTTAATGAGTTCTGAGGTGGGGAGAGGCAGGATGGAAATTCTGGGACCAGAGGGGCCTCTGTGATTTTCACTGTTGACTTCGGTGAAGAAACATCTTCAAATTTGGTCCAGAGTACTTTAATGAAAATGTTTATGTGTGGTCAGATGTGTTGTTCTTACTTTCTCTAATGAGAAGAGAAAGCACAGGGTGGACTTGGGTTCTATTCTGCCATGGAAACCTAGTCTAGTCCTGTGCTAGATCCTCCCAAAACATGAGACAGAAGTCTATACCATTAACAAGGCTAGAAATTATTACTGTGCAAAATTCAGAACTAAATGAAAAATATACATTATAGCTTACTCTTTATATGAGTCTCCAGAATAACAATCTTTTTGTTATTATTCTTTTTTTTGGCTTGAATATCCATCTCATTAAGCAAGACACACGACTGGGACTAAATTATTTGAAGAATCCCTTATAAAAATGTTAACAATATTATTACTTCACAAAGCTGATGCTTTAAAGAGTTTAAATGCTGTCAATTTCAAAGATTTTTCCTGTTTGTTGTCCAAATTCAGGAGCAGTATATCTTGTATGACTGGAAATACACCATAAATATTATAGATGGTCGGAAGTAATATATTAGTTTGTCAGATTTTAAGATGGCTTCTAAAAAACTAAAAAAAAATCTTAATGTTTATAGGAATAAGTTACATCAGTAATCTTTGTAATAAGCACCATCTGAGACAGAAGGTTTTACATTTACAGTGATTAGCATAAGACTTATCTCCATCAGTCAACTGCAACTGTAATAAAATACACTGAGAACCCCTGCGCTTATGGTATGCTATTCTACAAAAGCAATTACATTTCTCTGCCTGTTATGGAAGTGAAGTTTTTTATAACAACCAGCCAAGTTCATTTCTAGTGATAAAGAAAACCAGTGGCATAAAGGTAATAGCCTCCTGGATCTGTCTATCCATTATTTCCAAAAAGAATCAATTTCATGCCTAAATGTGCCTAAACATGTATAAACATTACTGCACGTTGTTGAATCTTAATTCTCTAAAAGCATTCCCAAAAAACGTACTTGATTCATGCAATAAGTACTGCAATGAAACACCATTTTAAATTAAACAAAAGAGCCTTAAAATTGACAAAGATGTGGCACTGAAAAAAGGGAAAGCCAGTGATACCATATTCTTTAATGCAGTCCCCACAACTTGTAGGCAAATCCTAAACTATACCTCAAACATGAAAAAGTAGCAAATATCTTTCTAACCGCAAAATCACCATAATATTAGCTCCTTTGAGGTGGATAATCTCTTAAGAAAAACAAAGCTTTGTCCATTAACACAGGTCTGGGTTAAACCAGAGATCACCTAGTAATCACCTTCAGACTTTTTATTATCTATACTATCTGTTGATGCATAATTCCATATAAAATATTACATACCATACTGCACCATTCCTGTAGAACACTCTGCTGCAGAGCAGCAGTTTAGCATCACATAAACCATTGAAGGTCTCTTTTTTTTTCTTTAAAGCCATCTAGGTATGTTGGTAATAGTAAGTAAAACAAAAAAATCTGACACCGCTGTGCCTATGAGAAAACATTACAATAATGATGGAGCAAAGTTTATAAAGAGCTAAAATTGTGCAGTAGTAAAGAATGAATTCTGCAGCTTCAGGAAGGCATAAAAAGTCTGAAGTATCTGAGGAGGAATTCATTAAAGAGGTAAAACTCATCTGAAGGTGCATTAAGGGACTCTGGGTTTCTTCTTCAGCTCACGTGAACTGCCACCACTCCTCGTATCTCCCTGTGGCTTCACTGGTCCCCACCACAGAAACAGTGGGGAAAAAAAAAACAGAGCAGGAAAATATTTCAGCTGGGGTTCAGAAGATATTTTCCCATGCTGTCTAGCAAACATTCTTTTGATTACACTAGGAAGAGGCTGGTAATATAGAGATGGTTACAGTGCTAAACAGGTGCAGGTGCGTAATATAGGCAGTTGTTTTTCCTTTTCAAACAAGCAATCTGAATAAAGTCTGAAGACTTAAGTCTGAAGAAACTTAAACCCATGTATTCCCCAAACACCAGGCAAGAGGCCATTCTTGCAAGAGGTAATGCTCATTCCCTCTTCTATTACACTGCTTGATATTCCAAAAATATTCAGCAGTTATGATTGCTTATCCCCCGCCAATAGTTAAGGCACATCATTAACAGAGGTTGAGATTTGGGGGTTGGGATGCATCTTAACGTTGGTTTAAAGAAATTATTCAAAGACTGGGTCTCCAGGATGATAGAGGCACCCACATTCCCCCGCCCCACTCCAGTAGGATGTCTTTTAAAAGGGGACCATGATTTCTCTTTTCCTTTTCCCTTTGTATTAAATAGAAATGACCACCCAGTGGATCTCTATTCTGGGAGGAGAGCCAAGATCAAATTCATAGAATCAAAGGACTTATCAAAATAACTTCTTTCTGTATTTGTGATACAGATACTGTTTCAGACCAGCACCAACACACTCAGAGTATACTGAGTATATGAAGTCATATATACTGAGTAAAATGAAGTCATTGAAGTTGAAATGGATGTGGTTGGGAAATTTTTATATATGAAAGCCTTGAAAGCCCATAAGTTGAAGGGAACTAAAAACTGTTTTTCTAGAATTTTGAATGAGATATTATGTCTGAATCTTACTCTGAGTGGGAAAACTACTTTTCATCTCATGTCCCAGAAAAAGAGACTTCTTCCTTGCTTAGCACTGTGGTAACCTAGCTGGAAACTGTGGTCAGTGTGAGCCATTTAATATTTTGTCTTCTGTCATCTCGAGTTCAAGAATTCTGGTATAAATCCAGAAAATAAATAGGAAGAGACCAGATTTGTTTTAGCCTTAATGGACTGAAAATAATGTACGTGCCATAATAATGCACTGTCTCCTGGACTAATCTACATGCCAGAATATTGGACTGCTCTGTCCCAGTGCTGATATGTTACCTTCTTTCTCAATACCGTACAAATTGAATGCTCTCTGAATCATTTGGTCCTTTATTGTTCAAGTGAGAAACATGAGCAGAGCCTTGTTAACTTGCCCAGTGTATCAGAAAGAATATATAGGGTGTAGTAGAATATTAAAAGAGGTTGTGGGAAAAAATAGCTTCAGAAAACATGAAAAAAAGACAAGAGTGTGTAAGATGATAAATGTCTGACATACTTAACATGCTGAAAATACTCCTTCAGACTGGAATCCCTTCTGCTATCAATCAAAACCAGTGGTTCTTAAAATAGCCTAACACTTTCCACAGGAGTAGGAATGTCAATGGCTGTTTCTTGGGACTGTGCCCAGATTTCAGTCTACATTTTCTCTGCATTTTCACTTGTGTATATCTTGAACTTCACATCTGAAATTTTGGTGTGTCTGCTGATACCTCTGTTCCACATCAAATATAATTCTGAGCAATTAATTAAATAAACTGAAAGACATTAAAAAAATAGCATTGCAATAATATGAAAAGCCAAAGTTTCTGCAAACTTAAATAGACATTTCCTGTACAGACAGTTAAGGAAACATAAATATTTACCAAATCTACATGTGAGTTTGTTCAAGGCTCCATTATGGTCAAAGGGGAGAGAATAGGCACTTTTTAGAGAACAGTACATTTCACTATAAGATAGGCATCTAAACTACATCGGAGAATAATGCCCAAGAAGTCCCTACTTCTGCTGATTGCAACAGGAGCCTAGACAACCTCTTCAGATGTAAATGCAGCTATCTAAATTCAGGAGAGATGAATCACAGCCTATTGATTAGCCCTGTTATCTAAAATAAGAATCTTTAAATTTCTGATTTTAGGGAATGAAAATCAGGTAATTGAACAAGATCAGATTCTGAATTAGTAGGAGAAAAATTACTGTAACCTGGGGTCTACCCACTCTCACATCTTCAATTATTCCTGAAGACTAGCAAGCAAAATATTGAAATCTTCCCTAGGTCTCAAACATCTAGAGCCTGCCTTCACATCCAAAGTTCATAGCAGAGATCTTGAATAAATTTTAAAGGGCACTCTGATATTTTCTTTACATTTTCTGTATTGAAATATCATGCTGGCACCTGAAATTTTCGTGGGAATGAATGCTGGAATGCCAGAACAATCAAGAAATAGGTCTGAAGATCTTTGGGGTTTTTTTTTTTGCCTTTTTTTTTTTTTTTAAGAGAGCATAGTGCCAGAATGCCAGAAAGCACAACTAGCAACTAAATGCCATTTGATGTTAGTTACAGAAACTTCAAAACCAGGGTAAGTCAAATGCTAGAGGTTCTTGAAGCTTACTTATTGGCTCAGTCTAGAATTGTTTATGTCTTTGAATAAATTATTCTCTCATATTTTCCTACTGAAAAATGGTTAAAATCAAAATGCAATTTCCAGTTACCTAGTGGAATCAAGTTCCATGGATTTGGCTTTAGGATCAGGAAAGACTTGACATCAGAAGGGCAACATCAATCGCAAGGCAACAGGTTTGTGCCTGTTTGGTACAAACAGTGTTTTCCGTACAAACAGTGTCTGCTGCTGCCATACTGAAGTGCTCGGTGTGGCAGCAGCAGATTCCTCAGCCATCAGGGAGATCAAATTTTTGGAATGGATTTAAGATGGCAAGCTCTCAACTAAAGGCACACCACCAAGGCCCTTGCAAGCTGAGGCTCACTATCTCCCAGGTGCAGAGACCAGCTCTCCTCTTCCCTTGGCCCTGGGATCATCTCTTATTCTTCAACCCACTGCACACCATGTGCTTCTGAGGATAACATTTACCTGCCACCCTGCTTTAACTAAAGGAGCAAAGTGTTTTTTTTCACCTTGTCTTGCTCTTTTTGTGTGTTCTCTTTTCCTCCCTTTTGCTAGCTGCCAAACAGACACGAGATAGCATTAATCAAAATGTTCTGGGTGACCTTTGAAGAGACACTGTGCTGGGAGAGCTCTTTAGAGTCTAAATTAAATACTTACATCATCCAAGGAATGGGCTCTCTCGAGGTTCTTGACAATTTCACCAAAAAAACGTGTGGGCACACCATGATGTCAGGCTTTAAGGAAAAAGCCCTGCTTTAAGAGTATTCACTGGATAAAATTTCCCTGCCATTTCTTTCTGTATCGCAAAAGCGTGTTAGCTAGTTGTACCGGTTTAGCCAAATTTAGAAGTATATCCTCTGGGAGAGAGGATAGGTTACAAACCACCCCTCCCCCACCAGATCCGGGAAAAAATAAACTTATTTCCTCGAAGGAAAGTGAAAGATAAAAAATTATTTATTTAACAGATACTCGGGTAAAGGCTAATAATGCTAACTCTCGCTATGGAGAGAAACCTGAAAGATTTTAAAGTCCTTCTGTGGGTGTGGTCACTCTCCTCTTCCAAANCATAAAGTCACCCCATGACACTAGTGCCCAAAGGGTCTAACTACCACCTGCCCAAAGGGTGTCTGAGGAAGGACAGCAAGTAAAATGCATTTTACCAGTCTGGTAAAATATATATATGGTGAATGATTTTATAAAGCAGCTGTTTCAGGATGTATATAGAAATATAATGTATATTTCTTCTTCTGTAGTGAATGACCTCCCCAAAAGCAATATTCATCTGACCAAATTCAGAGGTGTCCAGAACACAAATCTACATCTAAGTTACATTCTTTTTACATGCAATAGAGAGGAATTGGCACTTCTGAGAGGCAGCCCATCCTACTCAAAGGTAAATGTTTAATATGGATCAGATTAATCACAGTCTTGGTTTTTTAGTTGATATTAAAAAATCCAGTTATTCTCACTCAGATATACATTATAGACATCTCAAAGAGGGGATATGATTCCTGTCTAAGCAGCATTAGCTGGACAATTCATGCACGAGATACCCTATAAATATGAGCCAGTGGGTACCTAGAGCAAAACTATGCCTACTATAATATTGTATAGAAAAACAGATCTGTATAAAGCTAAATTTCTACTCCAATGTCATGGATTCTTAGTATAAGAACAAAATTTACATGAGGCACCACCTGAATTTATCATACAAACAAAAGTGGCAGTTCATATAACAGATAATTATTATGAAACTTGCTGCATCAGGAAGTTCCAGATGTCAAAAGCAGAAACAGATCAAAACCCAAGAAAATACATCCACGGCAAACAGATCCACTTATTTACTCTAAGCTCAGGGGAAACAGGAAGGCACAGGAATATCTATCCTTCCCACTATGCCTTTTTTTCCATAAGCATGAACTGCAGGTAAGAGTCAAGGAGAGGACACTGAGCTAGATGGACTGGACCTCCAATTCAGTCTTCTTTTCTGACTTCATAATGCCAACACTGTTCTACAGCAGTGAGCCAAGAAAGGAATATTATAATCCTCTCTCACTCATACCACTTTTTTCCAGGATTAACAAATGCAAGTTAAGACTCAGTTTTATACCAGGAAGCACCCAAAGCACAAACAAAAAATGCAAACGATCACCTTACCTACTTTTACAATATTACTTCAAAACATTTGTGCTTGGTCCAATCCTCCATTCCTGATACATTATTTCAGTAGGGATATTTACTGGTGAGGAGATTAGTGTTGGGGCCAAACACCCCTACTTGATATTATCCACTCTGTTTGTCATCAATGTGACTCAGCAGCAGTGGTCTCATTTTCCATCCTTTTGGGCAAAGATGAAAAATTCCTAAGAATAGCAGCAGAATTTGACTGCAGAATGTTTTTCTGTGGAACTCAAATCTTAGATGTGACTAATGCTGCTAATTGAATTTTTACCTCCATCTTTTTAGGGTAGAACACAAACAGTAAGAGATAAGGTTGTTTCTTATAATGTTTCTTTCTACTACGTTGTCCCTGTCCCTTTTTTTAGGGCAGTGAAACACCAAACCATGGCTCAAAACCCTCTTCTTAAACACCTTAATTCTTCAATGAAGAATCAGACACATGGGGATTTCCCAGTAATATTCTGGAGCTCACTGTGAGCTATCATTGCAACACAAAAAAGGCTCTGACCTGTTTGTCATAAGAAATATCTTACATATGACATTTTTTTTCTTTCTGTCCAAACATCCCATTTTCCTTTTACTTTTAAATTAGCCATCAGGCTAACTACTGTATTTCAGCAGTCACTGCTGCTATGCACTACCACGTATGAACTCTTATGCCAAGCTGAAGGAGACACATATCCTTTTATTAAATATGTCTCCTACATGACTGAAAGAAGTATGTTAGGGAGGAAAAACTGTCATATTATGCTCAGCCGATTTCTTTTGAGCACTTTTAAATCAACTCTACAGAAAAAAAAGTGAAAAATCCAAATAAACACAAGAATCATAAATATTTTTTGCACTAAGTAACTACCATTCCCTTCATCCCATTCTACTCCAGAGAGCAACAAATTACTGTTATCTTCCAGTACAATGAGTGTAAATTAGTTATTTCAAAACTGGGTAGAAATAGACACAGGCACACATGTACCTCTAACAGGAATATTAAAATGCTGCTAAAACAAGGAAATAGTTACAAGAGTTTTCAAGAAAATCCTTTTTAAAAAATGTCTTGTGTGTGTTCGGGGGGTTTCCCCCAAATTTTACCTGTGTTTATCAAAGCCGAGCCTGTATAGAGAGCCCATAATAACAGACAGGAATAGGGACTATTTCAGTATGCAAGCCAGCTGTCTTGGATAAACCTATGTTCTGTGGTGGTAAGCTTTAAAAAAAAAATTTAAAATTTTAGTGTTTTGGGCCTTGTTGCTATCTTTTTCAGTCAAAACAGAATGGTCTATAATCAAAACTGGCTGCGTTTGTAGAAAAGGAACCACATGAAGCTGAGCACTAGCAATTAACAGTGTGCTTTTCCTAAAGGGAAATACAGTCAGTGCTTACCTTCATCTCAGTATTAGCAGCCAGACACACAATGCTTACAATAATTATTTTCATGGAGTTATCAAATTTTTCAACTGCAAACTCTGGTCCCTGTGGATATTAGATCACAGAAGCAATCCAAACAAAATCAGTGGAGGAGTGCTGCTAATGAAGTGTGTGCATAGATCCACACAAAACCGTAGCCCTAAGTATTTATCAGAGAGGAACAGGTTGGCAAGTATATGCCAAAAACAAATAATATGTCAGAAATTAAAGATTACTAGCAGTCAGTCTGTTGTTCCTGTAAGTGACAGAAGACAGCCAAAATGAAAACAAGGGAACCAAAACACAATCTTGTAACATCCCACAAACAACCAGGGTAACTGCACAATCTAATTTATGTTATCTGATATTACTTCAGGCTTCCTAATGCTGAAAAAATCCAAGGTTATCTCTAGACTTAAATAAAGAACCAACCATGGGACTGGAGAGCATTGCAAAGCTGTTAAAGGACAATTCTTGTTATAATGCCCAAAGCTCCTGCCAGGCTGGAGCACAGCAGCTGCCTCACGTGCCTGGAGTGCAGCGAGCAGGAGTGCCACAAATCCTGTAAACACTTCAGAAAATACAAGAGAACAAGAGGTCAACCAAAAACGTGACACATTGCCTACTGCAGTCGAGTGAGAAGGAAACCATGTCACTGAAAGGGTAGCAGCAAAGGAGGATTGTCTGCAATGCTGGAGAGATATTAACCATAGAAATAATAATAGCAAAATAAATCAAGAAAAGAGCTGAAGCATCCTCACTTGAAGATACGATGCAAAGTATCACTCCCAGCTTTCTGAGTAGAAATATATCTTCTAGTTATACAGCAGTCCCAGGATATAAAAGTCTTCTGTATACCCATCTACGTCTATTTCTACAGATCAACGCAAAAACAATTGTTTAAGACTGAGTTACAAGTGCAGTCAAGTACTTTATATAAAGTGCCAGAGGGAAAGGAGGGAAATCTTGTTTATGATTCAGCTAGGCTTGGGTATGGAAATCAATGGCAAAACTTGTTTGTACAGAAGGAAAACAGTTTTCCCTAGTATCAGCATCAACCCATGTGGAAGGCTGTGCTGATGAAGCCAACAAGAAAAATGCAACAGCAACGAGGTTTTAGTCTCCTTACTGAAATCCCTCATCCTGCAGTACATGAAAAAGCACAACTAAAATTGTTCATGGAAGAGGCTTTTAAGTGTCTAGTGGGAAATTAAGAAATGTTGGGAGAATCACTTCACCAATGTGAAAGTTTTTTATAAACATATTAGCAGAGGGAGTTTCCGCTGTTGAGCCATACTTACAAGCCGCTTACAGGTGTTCTCTCAAGTGATCTGTGAATGCTAAAATATTTACCAAAAGTGTGAGGAAACAATATTAGGTACAAATGGAATTATTACATTGACCAATAAAATACAGCTAGTCACACATCAATTATTAAAAGGCTAAGGTTGCTGAAGATTCAGCCCAACACATCCCCTATTTTTCATTCTCTATCTCTATTCCCATGTTTCTTGAACTTTTTTAATTCACACATATCTATTTAATTCTCACTCCCACCATCTTGTAGCCTTTTTTTACTTCATTTTTCAAAAGTAATTACCTTTTTTTCCTTTTCTTTCATTTCTCCCATTTCGTACTCCTATTACTTTTTCTCCACCTTCTTTTAATAATTTTTAGGACTTCCTGCCTCTCCTGTCTTACTATCAGCTTTCTTCTCAAGTCTTGTCTACCGTATGTATTACAACTATGTCTAAGGTGTGCAGTACTAAAAAGGGTTTGTGGTGCACACCACATTTTGCCACAGCACCACTGAGTGCAAAGAGCCCCCCACATTCACCCCACTTTTTCACTTCACCAGTACTTTTCCCTGCAGCATTGATTTTACTGACATATGCAGCAAAGACTAAAATGATTTTGCTAAGTTCCTTTGCTTCAGGAAACAACAAAGTGCTGAGGCTCCCCACCAAAACCAATTTAGTAACTCAAAACAGCACTTATGCCTCAAAAGTTCTCCCAGGTTTAACTTTTCAACCCCTATTCCTCCTCCGTTCACTGTTCATCCCTTTTCTGCATCTGTAAACCCACATGTGCCTAAATACGGGGATAAAAAGTTCTTAGGTACCTAGGCTACCAGTGTTGCCTATCCAAAGGTGCTGCTGCCTTGGCTCGGCTCAACATCCAGGTGCTCATCTCACACCCCAAGCCAGACTCATTTATCACTCAGGTATCCCAGACCCACATCTCTGACAGGCAGCACGCAATGCTCAGGAAAA
Source organism: Mystacornis crossleyi (assembly GCA_013400655.1). Classification (NCBI taxonomy): domain Eukaryota; kingdom Metazoa; phylum Chordata; class Aves; order Passeriformes; family Timaliidae; genus Mystacornis; species Mystacornis crossleyi. Next base: position 88,618 of record VYZQ01018525.1, read on the forward strand.
GCAGAGGCGCCCCATTACGAAACCAGGCACCAGAGGCGTTTCCGACACTGGAGTGCTGCTGTTCAGCTGGAGGAGGACAGACAGGGGTGACACACAATAACAGGCCAAAACTCTGAACTGAAGAGGTGATAGCATAATAAAACAAATTTGAAAAGTAACTGGGTGGTGCAAATAAATGTCACTGAGATATAATTCATTGTTCTGTGTCTATTTTTAAAAGTTTAAAAAGTGCCTTTCAATTTCTTTGTGGGTTAATAGTTCCAAACACCCTTAGTACTTGCCATTCCACATAATACCTAGCCAGTCACTTCACTGAAATTCTAAATAACTGATTTCAAGACACAGCTAATAGGTATAAGTGTCCTTTCTAATGATTTTCCTGTTAGATATGTTCATTCCTCTGAAATGAAAGCAACAGCAAAGAAAACATTTTAAACTTATTATATAATTATGGTTTTAAAACTTCATTAAAACTGCTTTAAAACGTGCCTCATTTTCCAGCACAAAAACATACCTAAATTTTAAATTATAGCAATAACTTTCTGTTTATGAAATCTACATATTTTAAATTACACGCATTTAATTAGTCGACTATTTATTGAACTCAAGAATATAACAGTTTGGGATGTTTATTCATTAATCAGATGGGAAAAAATAAGTTGTTCACAAGTGTTCTAAATATTGCTTCAAGATCACTTGAATTCACGCTTTTTCCATATACTCAATATAGCGGCTTAAAACAAACATCTGAACTTGAAAGACATTTACAAAGAATTCATATGAAGACTTTATTATGCAATAGCATGTGCAGTGTGTTCTGCAGATGCGTAGTCATTGGTTACTCCTAAACTTGAGCTAAAAGGCCCTGATGTAGATGATTTGTGGGTGAAATTGCAACATACATCATAGAAAATTACAGTATTAGTAATGCTAATGATGATGCAAATATTATTAATACTTATGCAATGATTTAGATTCTCCACTGGTTTCCAAAACAACAATTTGGAATGCAAATATTACTCGATTCCTTTTATGTTCACTAAGATGGAGCACTAAAATCCCGCTCACAATTTCCTCCACTTCTCAGATAAAAAAAGAATATTTGGCTAGGATACTTCCCAGAATGGCCTGATTCTCTCAGAAGCAGGCACAGTCACACTCTGAACAAGTCCTGGTCTCTTCTTTAGAGAGCAAAAGCTGGAGCACTGAACTCAGAAACATCCAATAACGCTAAAAATACCTTTGCATTCTGCATCAAAAGTGAAAGTTGGTTTTACAAAAGAGCTTATCAACTCCCTTCACACTTTATGCTGCAAATTCTTTCCCATACCTGCATGTCCCACACCTGCAAATACAATTGTTTGAATACCTTCTTCATTGTTTGGCACCTGCTCTACTGTAGGGCAGTGTTTCACACATGCCACACAGATCATCACTTTACATATAATATAGTCTGTTTGCAAGAAGACATACACATGGAAGTAACAACAGATTTACTGGAAAATCATCATCTGCTCACTCAGGCATTGACTGAAAGTGGCTATCTGCTTTTGAAGGGACCTAAACATATTTTATGTCAGTGACTAGCCCTCTAAATCATTTATATGCAATGAAAATTTGATAAATTCTTGGACTACACATGTAAGCTGCTGGATATCCATTTAGAATTGTACCCTCTTACAGACATCAAAAATAGGGTAGCTAAAATACAAGACAATTGCTGTACTTGTAAAGGAAGATAAACAACTATCAGACCAAATCAGTGCCACTCTGAGATAGCTCAGTGAGATAATTACTGTAACTATTTATGTTTTATGCAAAATCCATTATTTCAAATATAATTCCATTATTGGAACAAATTGTTCTTGTTTAAGGAGTCTGAAAGAAGGCAACTATCTCCTGCATCATTAATGAAGGAACATCTAAACCTGTAAGATTTTGCATGAGAAATAGTAATAAAAACAGAACATAAGAACATTAATTAGAAAATTCTAATATACAATTTCATAGACGAATAATGTTTTAAAAGATCTCTACAATACACAACAAACATAACAGCATGTAAGTAATTCTGTTCTGCATGACCTTCATATTCAATCAAGAGTTGAGGCTCTGTTCCCTTGATGCACAGAACTTAGGGGTGAGGGTAGTGCTTCCCTCTAAAGAATAAGCAACAGGAAGGAAACATTTTAGATGGTCCTAGAAATTAAGGACCAGGTCCTAGAAATTAACCACCAGGCATTGCTCCATTTTCCATCCTGTTAGGAAGTGGCAGTGTTGGGGGTTGAGAAAG
>VYZQ01018527.1:0-20847 GCA_013400655.1 Mystacornis crossleyi
ATTTACACATATTTCCTTTTCTCAAATACCCATCTAATCACCAATGCACTCAACTGTCATAAAACCACCTGCTGCTTGAGCTAACTGCAGCAATTCTGGCACAACACATTGAAACAGCAGGAAAAAATAATAAATTGAATCTTAAAGAGAAAGCCCGTTTTATGATAGTATGTGGGTAATATTATCAAGAAGCTTTAAGGAAACAAATGTAATCAACAGTAACACCAAAGTTTCCTTTAACCACTGCTATTATAAATCTGAAGCCTATGGAGTATTTCTTACAAATCCGTTTTCCTTCACCTTCCTGCAATCGGCAGATTGACGCAGGCTGCAAGTTACATAATTGCTAAACCGCACTGGAGCAAATTTACGTTTCATTGACTTTGACATCAACTTATGTTCAAGCGGGAGGGAGGGCCAGACAGTCATTCTTTAAACGTGGTTTTGTCATGTCAATATTTTTGTCTCCAGGGAGAGTTATTTGGTCACACAACAATATTATCCAAGCTCTTTAGAGAACTAACACTTAAAAACCAAACAAAACATGTCAATTTAACCTACTTAGAGGAGTAATTTAAGCCAGTAGTCAGTGGCACAAAAGCCCAAAGCACACCCACACCCAACAGTCAGAAGCTCCACTGCTGGTGCATCACTCCTGGCAGGGAGTTTCATGGACCAAATGAACTCCTAGTTTCTATATTCAAGCTACAGCTACGGCAGCACCTACCAGTCCTGTCACTTTTATTAAAACTTTCTCAATCAGGAATAGGAATTTAGGTTCTGACAGAAGTCTGGAAAGTCTTTGTTTCATCAAATATGTAACATGTTTTTGTTCTCCCCGGAGTTCCCAGTACAGAAAGAGCTAAGTCCAGCTAAAACCCACCCAAACAAAACCAAAATATCTCTTCAGCCTCTGAGTCGATGCAGTCTAGATTGTCAGAGTTGTTTCCCATGTAAATAAGTGTGATAAACAAGCATTTAGAAATGTTACAGTAAAGAACCTCCTGTGACAATCAGTGTACTGACAGGTTTCTCTCCCTTCATCTGTCAGAAGTCAACGATAAACTACAGAACACAACTGGATCACAAGGAACTCTCTTCTGAGTGTTTTGATGACAGTGGAGCATAGGGACTGTTACATCAATTAAATATATACACATGCACAAGTTCCTTTTTATATTCTATGCAGGAATTCAGTGTCTTTCCAAAAGTTTCTTTTTAGTTAAATACCAAATGAATATTTGAATTTTTTATTAGTCTGAATTATTTTAGGAGTTTAAAGAAAATTAGGACACGTATTAGTTTAGCATTACAGCAGCCATCTTGTCACAAGTTCTCAACACTGTGACTCCACCATCCGTTTTCCTCAGAGTTAAAATTAAATCTCAACACAATGGAATCCAGCCTAAATGTGACGTTAGTTAAATGTGTTCACTCTAATACTGGGAATTATAAAAATTACAAGCCAGACCTATTCAAAAATTTGACTGCCTTCCAAATGCGGTCACTGTGACAAAGCTGATTTCCAATTAAGGCTAATCTTCCCCATCCCAAACAATGGACATGTACACAGCAGTTCTAGAGATACTGGTGATATCAGAAATAAGGAGGGGTGGGGAGATACTTGTAAAACTAAGCTGGTCTGTCTACAGTCCGTGAAGACCATCTTCTACAGAAGCCCACACAGAGTAAGAGCTCAACTTAGGGAAGTAAAACATGCCCCATGCCAGCAGTCACACTGGTATTGCCCAGGAGACTCTGTGGCCATATACACCGGCAAGGTAGAAGAGACTTAAAAAATAGATATTTGGTACTGCAGACAATTTAATGCTTTTATTCAAGGTTAAAATAAAAAGAGAAACCAGCCCCCCAAACACACACAATGTAAAGGTATAAATACAACCAATGTGTGCAATACCTGTGGCAATTAAGTGAGCCAGCGAGTGAGAGAGAGAATAACGCCCACGTCCCCCGGCGCAGAGTGTTAATTCAGGGCCTGACCGCACTAACGGGGCCTCATTAAAAGGAAACATCCCAGCCTTGAGCAAGCAATGGACAGGTTGCAGTGTCCCCACGCCCCAACAGCCCTGTCCACAGCCAAAAGCCAGTCAGCTCAACAGACTGTGCATGCTACCGAGACAGCCTGGTGTGCTACTGAAACTCAGGCAGCTGGAGACATTGTGGATAGAAAAAACCTCAACCTTTATTATACGAATCTGCCCTTTAGAATGAACATTTCCCCCTTGAATCTTGTGTAATAAACGAGCTGACAACTCCAGGCATGCAATGGATTCTGCAGCAGTAGAATCAAAAATTTATGGTGTCTACAATCAGAGGTAAGAGGCTGTGGGGGCCAGTGAGCCAAAGTTTCGGTAGAAAACGATCTGGTATCTTGTGGAGAGAATGGCTGCACATTCCCTGAAGTGTCTGTTACAGAATCACTCAAAGGCACCCGTGAAGCCAACACACTGTGCCCAGCACCACCCAAGGAGAGACAGCCCACGTGGCACCATCCCTGAGAACAGGGGACAATGCTGGGTTACTGTTAATTCACCTCAGGTATCCCCACCTTATCTGCAGTACAGCCAGCACTCTGCTGAAGAGCATCAAAGTATTCTGAAGTCCCTCCTGTGGCTAATCCTGGTGAGAACAAGTCTCTCCCCACACAAAACCTGCACAGAGTAAGCAAAGCAGAACTTTCTTCCCACCACACTTGGTCCCCACTGGAGACTGAATTATCACAGAATCTGCACTGCCTTCTGTCTCCTAGGAATGCTGCCATCTCTCCCCCAAAGGAAGGATGGTATTTGAATTCTGACTTGCCACTATTAATGCAATACCTTCCTTGTGAATACCGAAGGAGACTTACTACCCCAAATCAACTTCAAATCAGGAAAACTTACTTATTTAGGCATTTAAAATGCATTCTTTTTAAATACAGTTTTGTTCTTATTCAAAAAAATATTGATTGTTCTTAATTTCATTGACAGCAAGGTGACACTTTCTTACCACCTTGTGTGCTTTAGGCACAATTCTGTATGTTGAACTGTCCAAATATTTAAGTCAGTAAAAAACCCGAACCTGCTAATTGTTTTTCAACAAAAATAAGTGCTTAGTTATTAATTAAGAAAAAAAATACTATCTTTTGTTCAAATACATAATGAAGCCATTGCATCTGAACCTTTAGCTCAGCTTCATAGTATGTGAACCTTAGTAAAGAATATACATAAGTAAGAACACAGTCTCTTTATACAGACCATAGGTATTTAAATAAATAGCATTTTACAACCTACTAGCAAGTGCTGCAGAATCAGCACCATGAAGAAGTATTACAGTAAGGCACTACAGTATCAGTGTGGCCAAGATTCAGTCATGGGTCACTTACAGAGGAACAGTAACCTGAACTACTGGCTGAGCCTCAGGGAGGCTTTCAGGTACACCTTCCAGCACTCAGTCCATTAATGTGCAGTCCTAGAGCTGCTCACTATAAACCAAAACCTGCTAATTTTACTTTAAAAAAAGATATACCACTTTCCCAGGAGCAGCAAACAGTGTGCTGCAGACAAGCAGTAAGTTACTGCACTGTGTCACTACTGACCTCTAGAATCCCTCTTCTGTAACAGAATCCTGATACACCACCCACTGCTCTGCGAGGAAACTCAGCCAAGTTGTTTTTGTGTTTCTATATCGTTTCCATAGCAAAGGTCAGTGCCTGCGTAAGTTAAACTAAAGCTGGAAGGCTAAAGACTGAAGGTCACTACAGGATAAGCCACAAGGGCTTCACGCCAAAGCAGTTCCAGCCGTATTACTACACTGCACACAGGAAACCCCGGCATGGCACTGCGCATTCAGAGCTTTCACCAAGCAACTACAAAGGCAGGCACTTAATGAGAGAAGTTTGGGATCATCAAAGAGTTGTATTTTACGTGACAGAATTCTATGTGACACTCCTATGTTCTCAATGCACACATGGAAAGTCCTTTAAAAATGTGTCACACTAGAGACTATATGGACTAATTTGATGACCAAAGACAGGACTATTTAAACTTGGAATTTTGTGGCAGTGGTGAGAACCTTTCCTTGCTAAGGAAAACAAAGAGGTCACATTAATTAAGAGGCATTAACCTGGAAAAATTGTCAGCATTTTTCCAGACTACATGTAGATTATATTTGGGCCATAGCTGTCTCACATATCATTGGTTTCATGCTCTGATCTAAAGAAAACCTTGCAACTTGAAAAGCTCGTAAGAAGACTCTTTTAGTCTCTAATAATTAAAAATTTTAACCTCCTCAACCCATCTCTTTTATTAAATGAAGAAGATTCTCCCCATGTTTTCCATTTATTTTTGCAGGCCAAGCCCTACCAATCTCTATTCAAGTATAAAAGTGTCATTTCTTAAGACATGCAACAAGACTTGGGAAAAATATCCAACAGAAAATATACATTTCACAGTAACCAGGTACTTACAGAGAACACTAGTATACTTGGAAATAGTCTGGTTTTTTGAACCAAAGTATCCAAAACCCCAAATACCTAATAGTGTCACTGAATCCAGAAATAATGTCAGCATTGACACCAACAGATTCAGATGGTGTTAAAACCTCACTGAATGTATTTTAAAAGCATTTTTCCTGCAAAACCTTCCATCATTTATTAGGAAATTGCCGTACTTAATCAAACATTCACTGGGGCTTAATACTCATGTTTCATCTTTCAAGTGCCTTTTTTGCTCGCCAATTGAATACGAAGATTTGATCAACACTTCAGTGCTCCTTCGCCTTCGCACAATTAATTCACTGCTTATGGCATTACTGGATTGGTGAAGTAGGCTGATTAGAAAGAAAGCTTTTACATACAAATAGGCCTCCCTAAAAATAGGGCATAGTCTTGAAATACAAGGCAAGTTTGGCATAATCAAGTCGCTGAAGTTATTCTATCTCCACCAAATGCAGTTTAAATGTGAAGAATGAGGGAAAGGAAACTCACCTGTGTAAAGAACCATAAGCACTTACTAAGCATTTACTTCAGATGGAGATTTCCAAGGCTTTTCAACATCTTGATATGAAAAGCATGTTGTAACTATTTATTTCTTCCTTGACAGACTCACAGCAGCTGGATGCATTCCAGTGACTTCTATATTCCTTAGAACACCCCCAAAGTGACAAGGTAAGGAGGGCAAAAGACAAGAACGCAGGCCCTGTTCTAGAGGGTGAAAAGAGCAAGCTGTTCGCTTGAATCAGGTACTTTTTACTTTTACTTTGGAAGACTGAGCAAAAGATGGTATAGTTCACCATGAAACCTAACCAATCCTAAAGGAAAAGAACCTTCACTGCTTAAATTTCAGTCCACTGCAAAAGTAAAATACAATTTCTTTTAAAAGCTTAAAGAAAAAACTGAACCATCTAAATGATCCTTCTAAATGTTTTATCCTTTGAGAAAGGAGAGATGTGACCCACAAACCTGGAATCCTTTGGACAGTGATATCAGAGAGGCACCAGTGCATGGCTTTGAACAACTGAACTTTTGTTCTACAGACATTTCTCCACAAGAATATCCCTCATGAGTGGTGTGCAGCGACTTTCCTAAAGAACTGTGAGGATTGCTGGGTTGAAAAGCTGAAGGGCTATCTGCCAAGCTGAAAAGCACATCTATCAACCATGACTTGGGATGACAAGTGAGGGATGACAAGGATCCAAGGACATGAATGTGAATATAATTTGAAACAAAAGACAATGACTAACACCAGTGGTACAATTTATTGTGTATTTATCAAGTGGCGTTTTGAAAAACTTGAAGCAAACCAAGGGCATGAAACAAAGAAAGCAGAGCTCAGGGAAACTACTCAAAGTCAGACTGACTACAGTCATCCCTTGCAGCCCTGCAGAGGTGCAGTGAGTGCTGACCTGTAATTTCCAATGCACTGCTGGAAAGAGACTGCAGAAACTGATGGAAGAAAACCCCATTCAGATCTATTATGCGATATCCCAATCACTGGCTCAGAAAGTCTTAACAGCACATTGAAATTTTTTTAATAATTTCATTCTGACTCTGCAGAGTTTATAATGTTACAAAAAGTTAAATATGTTAAACCAAAAGATCCATTTCAATCCCTTCCTGAAGTGCAGTACTATTTTCTATCACTTGATTATTTGATGCACCTTCCACCAACTGAGAAGGAAAAGCATACACATTGAAAAAATCTCTCTTTGTCTTTTGTTAAATAAACTTATTGAGTAGACTGACTTGAAGACTTTAAAATAGTACAGACCTTCACAATTGTGAAAAAAATAGTGGCAGATAAAAGGAACAAACTTCAACAGACTATTAGGTAGGGGCACAACTCCAATTAAAGACATTTTAAAGGTCATCACGAAACCAAACAGATCCTGCAGAGGACTAAAGCAAACAAGTAAGAGCAAATACCAGTTCATTATTGGTCATGGCACCATGTGTTTACACATGCACAGAACATTCTTCAAGGTTTGAAAACTTGGATTCCTGTTTCTGAAATCTCACACTTTTACACATTCACTGCTTGCAGACAGAATTGAAAGTGTTTTAAATACTGTCTTTGGGCATTTTTGAGGTGTTTTAGTCCTGTCCCATTTTACACCATGCAAAAAGGATATAATTTAATAGCTAAAATAGTGGTAGGCTAACACAGTGCAGAACTGCCAGTCCCATGTAACCAGCCATCAAACCATACATCTGCACTTGGCTCTGCCACACTCTTGAAAAAAAATTTGCTATTCCTGAAATACCAACTCCAAATGCTAATTATGCTATGGACAGTTTTTGGACAAGCATTGTTGAGATAGGAAGAGTTTATTCCCAAATAACCTGTAAAAAAAATTTAATCAACCTATGATACAAAAAGCAGATGACATTTTATTGGTTTTCATACCAATTACTGCATTTTCTAGAGTGAGTAGACGCATCATTTTTGCTATCTACTTTTGGGATTCTGAAGCAGAAGATGCCTAAATCATCCAACTGTTCTTGAAAGAGACACAGTTTTAGAATCTCATCCAAAGGCATTGTTTTTTCCAATACAGCCCATTACATAGCTCACACCAGCTGAGACTCACCTTCTGCCACTTAGATTCATTGGCAGGTTGCTGCCACCAATCAACAGTAGGCAACTAGAGCTGGGATACAGCCTGCCTTCTGGTGATGGACAAACCAGGAAAAAATTCAAGACAAAAATGAATAATAGAGAGTGCAAGGCAGGAAGAACGGGAAGGGTTGCAAAACACAGAAGAAGTGTGCTGTTTATTGGGCATAGAGAACAGGGAGAATTCCAGTATTATACCTGATATTCAAGCAGTTACACATGCATGGGCACAGAGAACAGCTGGGAAAAGGTGACAGCCACAGAATTACAGGGCAGGAAACATTTAGACAGCTTTTGTTAATTTATTTTTATCAGATCATCTGACATTGCTAGGATAGATCCTCTCCTGTTGGTTGCAGTTTCTTCCATCAGGACTCAGGAAGAGTTTGACGGGCTTTTTGGGAACACATTCCTGTCTCAGAACCTTCAAAGCAGTTCAAAGTGAGTTTACTTTTGCTCAATTAGTTTACTTTTTTCTTCCACTGCAGCGCTTGTCATGACTTCAAGCTCTGCAATCACTTTAAACAGAGCTGACACTGAGTCCCCTTTTACAGGTCTCCATGAAACCTCACACAGAAGACAACTCTTCGCTTGTCAGTGAGTAGCAGTGCATAGCCATCTAAATAAACTGGCTTTTATTTAATATTGCTTTGATTTTTGATGTTACATCCTTTTTCAGCTGCAGAACTGCTGAGTTGTCCACATGGATTACACGATGCTTCCCCTCCTCTGTTACTGTGAAACAGCTACAGGAATAGTTTTGCTTATGGCAGAGGAACAGAACGATTCCATCCTCTATAGTAAAAAGGCACTTTTGGTCCAGGCAAATTCTGAATTGCTACCAGAACTCCAAATCTCTCTTGAATACATGGGGTGTAGGCAGATTCCACTCCGTGCCTGTTGCAGATACATCCCCAGCCGTGACCAGAGCACCCCAGCCCAGCTGGTACCCGCAGCTGACCGCCACCGGGGGCAGCGGCCCCAGGACAGACACTGCAGACACAGAACGGTGCCAAGGAGCAGCCGCGGGCTCACAGCCCCTGAGTCCCTCACACTCTATGGTTCCAAGACAACCAGCACAGAGATCGCCTTCTGCCCCAGCAACAGGACAAAAGATAAAAGGAAATATTCTTTTTGTGCACAACACGGCCTTTATAATTTTCTACCAAAAGATGTCATTAAATTTAAAATACTTGAGCTCAGGAAATTGCAGAAAATTACATGAAGAGCAGGAAAACAATATATAAAACAAGTTTGCTTATTTAAAAAAGTTCATTTTAAATCAGAAAACTAAGATACAAAAGTAAACAACACCCAAACTATCCCTGAGAGATTCTTATCATGTGCCCACCTGCTCTAAAAGGCTTTTCAGTTTTTGATCATAGGCATCATCCAAGTGAAGTCTCATGAAGAACCTTAACCAGTTCAGACAGAAGCAAAAGCTCATTCTAGCAAACTGTAAGTGCAAATGTTATTTTATGTACAATTGGACCCATGGGAAGGGTGGAAATTCAAGCAATGGTGACTGTTCCTTTAGAGTTGGATAAAATGTGACAGCTACTTGTTTAAAAGGCTTTGTAGATGGTGAATTGCAGACTCTCACCTAGGAATTAGAAAGGCAAAGGCAGGGAGTGCTAAGAGACTGTCTCCTGGCAATGCAATACAAAATTTCCACATAATTTGGATGACAAAAGCTCAACATCCCACTTTCCCCTTGCGAACCATTCTGCTACACTGTTTATTCCTTCCCTGTGGAAACTGTCAGCATTATCATGCAGATTCTCTACCAAGGTAAAAGAAACTGTACTAGATGACATGGATTAGCTGGAACATACTCCTAAGAGAACTAGAGCTTAAAACGAAAGGTATCTGCTACTCTGAACATTTTGCATTAAAAAAAAGCAAAAAAGCAAGGGAACATCATTATAGAATTAGCTTTCTTAAAGTTAAGAGATATACAAAGCAAAGCCTGATGCTCCAGTTATTTAATTTCCTCCCATTTGGAAATAAGCTGATTAAATGTACTCACAACAGATGATGCCAAATTTGTCAGAAGCTTAGTGTCCTAGCAACAGGTATGGTACAGTATTAGTGATTAATGACATCCACTAATACATTAATGGCTCGAAGCCATGTACTATCTTAAAACTCTTTATTTTAAATAATGCATCAAGTGCACATGCAGAACTACAGAGGCTTCACAGCCTGGAAATTAAATACTCCAGCTTTCTATAAAATAGTGTTCAAAAGCAAAACAAAATGTGTAAGGAGCAAAAGCACAGAGGCCTTCAGGCACCCAAAGATGTGGCAGTTGGATTTGACAACTGCTGTAGGTCTGTTCCAATGAAAAGAGTCTATTCTATTGACCCACCTCCTTTCTCATCTTTGACACTGGTTACCAACCAGTTATTTTACACAAGAAAATACTGAGTACTTTATTGCAATGATCACACACATGAAGTGACTGTTCTAAAGCTAAGAGCACCAACAGAAAAGTCAGAAACAAGTAGTAATGCATATTGTGACGTAGATGTCTGTAATACACTTCCAGAAGTACTGGAAAATATTTCAGTTTGTATGAAAGTAAACTAATATTCGCCTGCTTACAGATATTCAGTATTACCTTTTCCAAACTTGGCCCTTCCCATGCTGTTCTTCCCAGCAGTGAGTAAAAAAGTAAATACAAATCAATGCTTTTTTTCATAACAATTTCCTATCTCTTATCAAACACAACAATTAATTTCCAATCCAGCTGGAAGAGACCAAATTGCAAAGTAGAATATTGATTTGCATTTGCATTCATTTGAAATTAGAGAGGCGTAGTACAATGCATGTGTTGAAGCATGAGACTGTCAGAGACATAAAAGGTATCCACATTTTTAAGATAGCATTCTCATATAGCAAAGTATTTCAGAATTTCAATGCAAATAAATAGCTTTTAAAATCATTGGTCTAAGTCACACACTAAAGATCTATTTCTTCTAACTTGCATCCAGTACTGCAGCTTAGAAGCATCAAGTTCTGCAAGCAAAAGAAAGGCTACATATTTGTCAAATCTTACAAATATCAGCATAAATTCCCTTAATGCAAATACTAGGGCAAAAAAATTTTTTTTAAATACGGAATGCAGTTCACAGAAGTTCAGGAGAGATTTATTTTGCCAGCTAAAATCTCTCAAGTTTCTGTCCTCACTAATGATGTGTTAAATTCCACTGTCAGCACCTTGGCATGTGAAAGTTGTGTCTACTTGTCCTCCACTGACTAAAGCAACACAATGCTCCACATGAAGGAACGTGTCTTGCCAGCTTTCCCGTTCCAGCCTAGTCCAGGCATCCTCGATTTTCTCCAGTTTGCAGCATACACTTCCCTAGTAAGCACTCGACCCTTGCCTCTACTGTGCTAAGCAATCCAGTGGGTCTGACAAAAGGAGAGAGCTGGAGCTAGCTGGGCCACAGGGCTGTGAGAAGAAAAACTCAGAGCAACTTTGCAGGGAACCTGAAAGCTGGATGAAGAGCTCAGCTTAAGAACGGAAATGGAAAAACAAGGAAAGACATTCAAGGAAGAAGATGGGATGCAGATAAGCAATCCTTTTTAGAGGGAGAGAAAGGAACGATATAAAGTCTTTAAGAGGAAAATCGTGTAATAAAAAAGTTCAAGGTAAGGTATCAGAGAAGAAACAGTTTGATAAACAGCCCAAAGACTATGATTTGGAATCAGGTTGATGGAAAAAATTCATCAGATGAAGAGCCTGGAAAGCAGAGGTTGCTTAGACAAATTAAGAACAGCAGATAGTCCAAGACATTTAAATTCTGCTGGTATATCTTTATCTATATAGATGAAATGTAATGATGTAATTACGGAGTGTGACGGAATTCACTTGCCAAAGAAGAGAAATAAACTATAAGGAGGAAAAGTGATAACATGTTTATACTACAGTAAGAGTAGGAGAGAGAATGGGGACTGATTATGCCAATCCTAATAGCACTTTGCATCTGGTCTCCAGTAGCAATGAGTTACTTCCAACTACTGGAAGAGGATAAATATACAAAATACATTTTTAATGTATAGACTGTAGCAAAAGATTTAGGACTGAAATACCGACTGTAATTTTAATGGAAATGAACATGAAATATCCTGGATTTGGAGGAAAAGACAAAACCTGCTGTAACCTTGATGTAATCAGAATTTTTCCACCCCTCTTTGTTTTATAAAGATTTTGTAACTGTTGTCTGATTTGACTTATAAACAAGCAGTTGAATTTTGTCTTAACCTGCCCTGGGACTAAGGTAAAGATCATTAAGCAACACTGAGGTAATTATAGAGACACTGCTATGCCTAAGGATGTGGCAAACAAACCAAGGCATCTTAAGAAGTCCCACAGTTCCTCAGCACCATCTGCCCCGTATTCAAAGAATGAGGGTGGGTTCCCTTCCAAGCTGTGTGAGCCAGCTGACACCAGTGATATTAAAGGAGACATCAGTGACTATCCCTAACCAAGCCAGAAGTGTCCCCAGCACAGAGCAAGATATTTGTGTACACACCTGAACGCTCAAAGTCAGAGAGAAGCACAGCACATCTTGTGCAGTTATTCCAACAAGACCGAACCCACACATCTTTCTCTTCAAAGAGAATATAATGCCAAAGCCAAGTCTAATTTACCAGGACCTGACATCTAATTCTGAGCTCAACAACTGGTTTTATTGGTCAGTGTTTTCAAAATAGTTATCATTACATTTAAAGGAGAAAATCTTGCCCAAGAAAGGCTGTAAGCCTCACAAAAGGTAACAATTCACAGCATTGTAAATACCAGTAACTGTAGTTTAAAGATTATCTTCTACTCAAGAAAGCCAGACTTCCTACCTTTACTACAGGGTGTCCTCCGGTAGATGCTTTTACTGCTCCTCTGCTTCCTTCTGTTTCGTAGTGAGCTCTGTGATGCGTTTTAGGCTGGACTTCTATTTTCAGCTCACACTGCCCATAATGGCTTGGTAAAGGCCAGTCAAGAGGTGGCAATGAAGATGTGCTGCAATCAAGACAAGCACACTGGTTACATGAACTGTGCCATCTGGCCACAGCACAAAGAAAGTCTTCACTCTAGAATACAGACAATAATGTCACTTTCCTAACAAATGATAACCAAAATAGAATAGCTATTAGCCTAAAACTATTATGTGAAAATTCCAAAGTTTTGCTGGTACATTAGAATCTTCAATTAGAATGGAATTTCTCCTTTCCAACACCTGAGCAAAAGAAAGATATGACCCCCAGCCCCACACTACCAGCGCTACTCTATAAGTAATGCCTTTATATTAACTTTTTAACCTTAAGTATATCAGCAAGCAAATTCAAATGTGGTTTAGAGGGAACAGTCTAAATTCAATCTGCCATTTAACTTTCTGCATTATTATCTTCCAGCTTGCTGGTTTTGTTTTCCTTCGGCAAGTACTGAACTTTGTTAAAACTATAATTAAAACAAACACTACGTGATGATCCAAAGTTTTCAAAAGCTAGTTGTTCTATCTAAGCATAAAGACTTATTGCAACAGGCAACAAAGACACCTAAAGTTGTGTTCAGCTTATCCACAGACACACCCTTACACACAGTAGCAAAGTCACTCCAGGGAAGAAGAAAAAAATACAGAAATTGAAGTGATATGGAAGAACCTCAAACCAATGTTTGCATACCTACCCTTTTACCTGCATAGATTTATAGACTTAAGACTGTAATAAGATGAACAGTCAGATTCAAGTCAGTAACTACCTGGTAGAGTAAATTAAATCATGAACATTTAAAAGTGAACATTTATAGCATTGTTTATCAAACAAAAAACATTCATAATAAAAATAAGCTTCTATTAAAATAGTTTTGTACTACCTTACTCTGACCAATAGGGAAAGTAACTTGGGTTTTAAAATGATGGACAAATACTGGTTTGTATCATCATCTGGGAAAGCTCAATTTCATTTCTTTCCACTTTACAGGAAGTCAGGTAAAACCCCCCCACCAATCAATGCAAATTTCCACGAACATGAATAGTCACAAATCTGTGAAAGATAAATGATTCCTTCTGGGGAGTTTAGCTAAGACAAAAATATATCCACACTTGAGAAGGAAGATAAATGTTTGGACCGAAGAAAAAGAGAAAGAAATCTCTGTCTTTAGGAAGTATCTGGAGGGACTTGGGCTCAGCCTGCAGCACCACAGATCTACCTTTTACTACAGAAATGTCAGTCATTAAGAATGGAAAAGAGGGAGAAGAAACAGGACTGCTTGCTGGCCTCCTCCTCAGGAGAACAACCTCCAAGCTGCTGATCTGCTGTTCCATGGACACTGCACTGTGCACTTCAGGAGAGAGC
This sequence comes from Mystacornis crossleyi, assembly GCA_013400655.1. Classification (NCBI taxonomy): domain Eukaryota; kingdom Metazoa; phylum Chordata; class Aves; order Passeriformes; family Timaliidae; genus Mystacornis; species Mystacornis crossleyi. Next base: position 13,473 of record VYZQ01018527.1, read on the forward strand.
TGGCATTATAACATAAACCTTTCCTGAAGCTCCTTTTTGTGTGAGAAATGAGAGGAAGAATGTGAGTATTTCCCTTTCTTCTTACTGAAAGGCAGAAATGTGAGAAATCATCTCCACAAGCATTCAATGTACAGCAAAGAGGCTTCTCCCCCCCATAAGGAGGTCTGATGACTGGTCCTCCCACAGCAACAGTATTTACTGGGTGAGAGAGGCTGGTGACGCCAACAGTAAGAGAGGGAACTGTCCGGAATGCAGTATAAGCCCAATCCTTCCAGATACCCACCACAGGCCAAGACATACTGCCTGAATGCTACTACTGTATCAACTACACCTTGCCATTCACTTTTATAGCTATTGAGGGAGGAGGATTCAAGTCTTCAGTCTGAAAAGCAAAGAAAACGTCAGAATTAGAAAATACTAGAAAGGGTTTAAAAAGAAACGTAGCATGTGAGAATTTTTAACAGTGTTTCTGAAAATCATTTTATCCCCCATATAACCAAATTTCTGTGTCAAAGTAGTTGGTATACACTGAACAGATGCAGTACCTGAGAGAACTCTGTTAATGCACCACAGGCTATATACCAGTTATTGGGAGGTATTACTGAAAGTTGAATGATAAACTTGGTCAAGAAAAAAGTATCTGTTGCTCATGACCACTCTCCATGGTGTCGCAGTGTCTCAGAGAGATTAACTCCTCCTGCAATTAACTAAAAAACAATGTTGTGCAAGTTGTATCAGACTCACACTATCTTTGGAGAATATCTGGCATATTAGAACAAACATGGAGACAGGAAAATAACCAAGTTTCAAGATTTTGTCATTCTTTGAAAACAAGTAGAAAACAGCAGCATGAGAGAACAAGGAAGCGCACTATACATGTGCAGATGCCTAAAAAATTTAAAAATTGCAAAGCTTCCAATACATGGATTTCCCAGTAAATGACACAGCTTTTGAGGCTGTACTACATCAAACAGATGTTTTATAGATGTAGCTGGTTCAAGAGTTACAGCTGCTTCCCTTTTGATGTTAGATAAGCAAACTGTTGTTTCTCTCTGAATATTTTTCTTGGTGTCTCTCTCACCCTGAACTTCTCAGCAGCAGCGGATTCTCAGAAGGTTTTAGGGGACTCTGTCATGCACCTTTCTGCCCTGTAGGGGTATCATTTTATATATTTTTGCTTCCACATCACCGTTACACATTTGACACAAATACTACAGAGGTACACATGGAACTGAATCAGAGATCTAACTTTGGTTTATTTTGAAATGTAAATTTTTAAATCCTTTTAATTTACCAGAGTTCCAGTTGTCTGTACATCTTCAAGCAGAACTAAAGGGTGAGAAGCAGAGTGGGAACTTGCTAATCAGCACTGTCACCTTCTTAAAGTCACATGAGCCCACAAGACTACACATTAAATAAATTTTAAAACTCAATAGAATACAGTGTACAAACTCTTGGTATTTGGGGGTTTTTTATTCTAAATAGAATTCAATATCAAACGAGAAAAATCATGCCAGCCTTTGGGGTGCAAGAAGTAACAAATCTGCATATGTTTTGAATTCATTTTGATAGGAAGCAATGTTATTTTGTACCAGATGCTGAATATGGGAATGAAGGCCTGAAGCTGCCAGCTTTTCTGCATTTAAGGATCCATTCTCAAGAAAATATTATTCAGTCTGCACTGTTAGGTGAGAATCAGCAGTAAAACTGCTAGACTTAACTCACCACAGTTACCAGGTGTTAACCGTGCACTGAACTTCAGTGGTCTCTGATAGTGCAGAACTTAAGTTCAAAATTTAGTGGTGCATTAGTCTTAAAATGTCTGGAACGTGTCTAAGAATAAGCAGCTCAGCTGCTTCAGAAACTAACAAGTACTTTTTCTGTCTCTCCCCAGCTTACACACAGCATGACAGCTTTGTGCTATAGATAAAGACATCCAACTTTGCATTCAGAACCCAGATCAGCTGCTGGCCGAGGGTTTTTTCAAGTTATTTTAGAACAAAAGATCAAGCAAAATAAGAACTTTTTTATTTTAAAACCCTTCACTTTTCAGTCTTGATGAAGAAGGAACATTTTTGTAGATATTTCCACTTGTTTCATTACTAAGTTCTTCCCAGTTCAGTGCCAGATTACTGTTAAAATAGCTTGGGACTTAGCCTTTCACAAGAACTTTTTTTTTTTTTTAAGTAAAAAACCTTATGAGCAATGCAGTAACCTACTGGTAAAGGACCAAATCCACATGTCAGGATATGGATATGGAAGTGACAGTCATTCTAAAGCTTTCATTAAATCAAATCTTAGCACATTGTTGAAACAGCACCAATCTGTAAACCTACAAATGTCCTTCTGGAAATACCAAGGGAGTTTTATAATCTGATTAATACAAGTCTCCGAAAGCTCATACCCATATCACATCAAGACTAAAGACTTCAGGGAACAGCAGCTACTAAAGTGAACATAGAGGTAAAGAAAGAACCCTTCGGCAACATTCTTAGCAGAAGCAACAGCATTTAAAGCTACCACTTCATTGATTTTATCAGTATTAATTTAACAGATACCTTCTTCTCCACAACCATTATCTCCAAAACAGAACTGACTGATGAGGAAACAACTCATGTGCAGTATAAGAACAGCCAAACGTGTCCATAAGGACTTGAGCACTCAGCCAGGGCCCTGCAACAGCCGGGGCACAGCTCATGGGCTGACTACGCCCCTCTCGCCCAGGGAGAGGCTCAGGGCAGAACAAGCCTGCCTTGTTTGCGTTTGACCGTGGCCCCACAGCAGTGTGTGGGGGACAGAAGGAAGGACAAAGCCTGCAGGACTCATTAATCCAGTTAAAGACAATTACCTTCCACTTGTAGCACTGGTTTTGAACACAGGTGCAACTGATAAAAAAATTCATTTTAGCCCCTGTGTATGAAAATGTTCCTGTCCCTTTGTAGCCACTAATTCTAGTAGTAACCTTTCAAAGATACCCCGTAGTATCTTCAGATAGTTGTGAAAGTTCTTGTTTCCTTAGTTGGTTGAGATTCCCAGATCTTCTAGAGAGATAGTTTTATTAATTTTTAGTTACAGCAAAAATAATTTTCTACTTACAGCTCCTGCCAACATTTCAAAAGGGAAAAAGCTCACTGACCATACAATGGCTATTCCACAGTTTTTCCTCATCCCAAGTTTTTGCAGAGATAAACCCATGGCGTATTCTGGGACAAGTCAATGTTGCAACACAGAAACCCCCTGAGAATCTCAAATCATAACTATGATCCAATACTATGGTTTTCAAGAACTCTTGTAGAGCCAAAATACTGCTGTGGCTGCTCTTCACTGCCTAGAACAAAGCAATATTCTCCCTGGTGGAGAAATTCTGAAGTTAAGAAGTTTGGGGCCATTCTGGCTGCCACAGTAGCCTATCACTAGACTTTATTAATACTGTGTACGTTCAAAATATCACCATTCTGTTCCCAGCAGAGCCAGTTAACAACGCTGTCAGAATGCAGGTACAGCCTATTGCCACGTGGAAAGCTCTGTTCCGTCACCCCAGAACAAAGTGGAGAGGTGAATAACAGATACAGCACAAAGGTCCTGTATTAAACACTACCTGAATTTCCCTGGATTCATTAATGGTGAGTAAACATTACAGCGATAGCCTCCCTTATTAAAAACCTAAGAGGTTCAAAGTTCCTTTGCTTGTCTCACTTAAGTGGGTCCTTATCTTCAAGGACAGTAATTTCCAAACATTTTAATTTTCAAGTTTTGCTAGTAGAATAGTTGGTGTTATTTCTATTTATCAGAATAAGGTGATAAATACTTAGCAGACTAACTTTGTTTATAGAAATCTTTCAATGTGAGTGGACTTCTGGAATTAAGACCAAAGTCCCAATACAGTTATGGTAAAAATAGGACGTAAATCCGTTCCTCCCTATTCTTTCGACTTTCAAGAGAAAGATTCAGACAAGAGAAAAAACTTTTCCAAGTATTCTGCTATCTACGACTTCATTTGAACTAATTTTTTTCTGAACAAATAAGTTACATTGTCAGCCATCCTGGTTTTCAGCAGTAAACTACTCTCTGATGTAAAATATGCCATCACATATCCACCATCAAAAATATTTCTGTGTTGTAAATACATCTGTCAAATCCTGTTTTTTCATCACCTCTGGAACAAAGAAGCTAGTGGATGTCCCATCACGTCTCAGTGGCATAGATTAAATTGATGACACAGCAGTCTGGAGACAAATGCCAATTTATGTAGTAGTAGTTCTTAAATCAATGTGCAAATCTCTATGAATTCCATGAGGCAAGTAAAAGGAACTAGGTTTTATTTTGAGATTTTTGACCATTAATGAATATTGACCGGTTATCTTCCAGACACAAAAGCACCACCCCATCAAATACTGTGGGCCTAAAGAAAAAAAAAAATGAATGACTCATTAAGTTTACTAACCTGAAAAGTGCCTCTTTGTTTGAGATTCTCAAGATCCACTTTACCAAACCTAAAGCCTACTGTTTCACTAGTCATTCATGTTAAAATTTTAAGTTTAAAGCAAAAGATAACAAAAAACCAAGCCTAAAAGCAAAAACAACAGAACTCCCATGATTTTCAATTGCATCATCAGTGACCAATCTTCTAAAATACAGCTCCATGTTATCTACATGTGCTGTAGATAAGTGCTGGCCAGTAACCCCCAGTGCTGGCCATGTCTGCGGTGGTCTTTAACTCCACAACACCATAACCAAGGGAAGCACTAGCAATGCTACTGATCTTTTATGAATTGTACTTTTAGAGTGAAATCCTCACCAAAGGTATTGTATTCTATCACCTTTCAGTAGAGATTTCTAGATCATCTCTAGATTCTTTTCATTCCCCTTGTTCAAGTAAAAAGTATTGTAAAACAGACTTTCTGATTTTTTTTTGGCACTTTCTGGAAATTTTACAACTCAAAATCTTAACAGCAAGTGTGCAAGAAAGTCATACAATCAGTGCATTTGTGGAATGTTGGGGTAAAATGCAAACGAGGTGGTTGGATCTACTATCACTGCATTAAGATCCCAAAAAGAAAGAGTTTTTTAAGCAGAGGGGAAGGGAAACATGAAACACAGATAAAGCCATGTCTTATCCATCACCTGTGGGGAGGCTGCGGGTGGAACAAACAGGTATCTTAAATAGTAACAAGAGTAACTATGTAATAAATAAAGTTATCAAGTTCATTGCTGACTATTCTGTAAAATGACCAACTGAATCTGCCATCGTACCTGGTGAGTGACACCATCAGCAGACACCTCCACTCCTCCCGGGGAAGCCGCTGCCCAGCTCCTTCCCTGGTGGGGAGGGATTGTTGCAGTGGTCCTGCCCAGCCCCTTGCCTACACTTACCTTTGACAAGGGAGCAGAAACGGGGCTCAGGGCACCTAATACACAGACATTTCTCATATGCCACTGACTGGCAGATTATGGGTTTCTGTGACCAAATAACAAGCTGTCATCTACAAAACAGTTTGGACGGCATGTGAAATATGACTAACATGCTCAAAAGCATGTTATACACTTTTAGATTTTGTTAAGCATTGCACACTTACTGAAAACAGAAGAATGAAGGAAAACATGGTCAGGGCTTGACAGATAAAGCAGATAACAGATTTACAAAACTTTAGAGAGCATTCAGAGCAGAAGGTGCTACCTACACCATGGAATACGTGAGGCAAATTACCCCCTCTTCTACCAGGGGTCAGTTATTGCAGCTGGGTGTGCACCTCACCTGCTTGGAATCAGTACTCCAGTTTACTTCATGCACTACTTTGTGCTTGACAATACAATCAAGACATTAAAAAGTATACTATTTTTATTATAACTTTTAATTTGTACTAAAATTAATACCATTGTACATACAATATGGAATAAATACATAAATATAAATTATGTACTTCCTTATGACAACTAATATGTTCACTTTTGGTCACCATCATCAACTATTTAGAAGGAGTGGATCTTCTTGCATTTCATTATTATTCATAAAATGTAAGGATTAACTTAGCTCCCCTAGTTTATAAGAATCAAAATTATAAAATATTACCTGACAGAATGGAATGTTTTACATACTGAAGATGCACACTGCCATAGCCCCTGTGGAACAGGCTACAACTGCTAAGTAATTCAACATTTCACCGAGGATACAGCTGCCAGTGCAGCCATTTCCACTAATTCAATTGTCAGCCAACATTTTTGGCAGCAAATGTACTCAGCTTAATAGATTTATGTAGTTTACTTGTGTATAGGTGTAGCCTTCATTGTCTTCTGCCTGTTTGCTCATCTTATATTTACAGAAATTCTTCAGTGCCAGCTTCTAAATAAAGTCTGACATTTAAAAAATACTTTTACTTTTCAATGAAAACATTAAAATTGCTTTTTATTCAGTTGTACTCAGTTCTCTACAGTACAAGACAAAACAGGTATGAGCTGTCTGTTTTAAACTACTTTCCTCATCCCACAGAAGAACCACTGATCCACACCCCATGCCTGTATGCTCATGACCTCTAACCTGACAGTAGTGCTCACTTTTATGAACAATGTTAGCCTGCAAGCTGACCAAAATGCCAAGTTAGGACTGCTAAGTATCCCACGTAAATATAATACAATTCCAAAATACACAATTAAAACAGTCATCATTGTTTTCGGTTGAATGAAAAGATTCTAGTAACAGATTGAACACCTATTGCTAACAGATGGCAGTGGAATGTTAAAAAACTCCAGACTTGAAGACAGCTAACTTATCTGTTAACATAGCAGTTTCAGACCTGGTAGAACAGATTTCTCCAGCCAGCAGTCTTTACTGTTAAATTTTACATCCATGAACAGTTATATGGAAGAACATTAAAGGAGAAGGAAAAAAATCACTATTTACTAAAATCAGTGCAATTCTGTGGAGAGAAATTAAAATCTGTGGTTATGCAATTAGGCAAAAAAATAAACTGGCTGAATAAGTATTGCTTAATCATACTTAGCTATTAACAAGCCAAGCTAGGTGACAACCTCTGAAGAATTTATACAAGCTCTATGACTTGAAAGATCACAGAACTGATCCATCTAAAAAGAAACAGACTGGAAAGGAGGGGGATTTTTTCCCCCAGTTGAACCAGTTCACTCTTCTGAGTCTCCACAAATCATCCAGGTAGCACATGACAGGACTGCAAAAGGAAAAGACCTATTTAATTCTATCATGGATGATGGAAATACCTTGGAACTACAGCCCAGACATCCATTCTTTCTGGATGATTTTCAGCATGGCATACAAATTTTTTTCTTTATTCTATTTACAGTGCATCTACTGTATTTTAGAAGACGACGGGTATTTGGTATCTCAACTTGTTTTTTTCCTAAT